>JAPPVO010008084.1:0-10711 GCA_030407325.1 Camellia japonica
TCCTCTTCTGCCATCGCACTGTTTTGTGCAGTTTACACTCGCCCTATTTTGCGCATCACACTGTTTTGTGCAGTTTACACTCGTGTGATTTTGCGCGTCGTCCTGTTTTGCGCATCGCACTGTTTTGTGTAGTTTATCACTCGCGCCATTTTGCGCATCGCACTGTTTTGTGCAGTTTATCACTCGTGCTATTTTGCGCATCGTACTGTTTTGTGCAGTTTATCACTCGCGCGATTTTGCGCATCGCACTATTTTTTGCAGTTTACACTCGCATTATTTTGCGCGTCGTCCTATTCTGCGCATCGCACTGTTTTGTGCAGTTTATCACTCGCACTATTTTGCGCATCGCACTGTTTTGTGTAGTTTATCACTCGCGCTATTTTGCGCATCGCACTGTTATGTGCAGTTTACCACTCGCGCTATTTTGTGCATCGCACTATTTTGTGCAGTTTGCACACGCGTTATTTTGCGCGTCGTCCTATTTTGCGCATCGCACAGTTTTGTGCAGTTTATCACTCGCGCTATTTTGCGTATCGCACTGTTTTGTGCAGTTTACACTCGCGTTATTTTGCGCGTCGTCCTATTTTGCGCATCTCACTGTTTTGTGCAGTTTATCACTCGCGCTATTTTGCGCATCGCACTGTTTTGTGCAGTTTACAGTCGCGTCAATTTGCGCGTCGTCTTGTTTTGCGCATCGCGCTGTTTTGTGCAGTTTATCACTCGCACTATTTTGCGCATCACACTGTTTTGTGCAGTTTATCACTCGCGCTATTTTGCGCATCGCACTGTTTTGTGCAGTTTACACTCGCGTTATTTTGCGCGTCGTCCTGTTTTGCGCATCGCGCTGTTTTGTGCAGTTTATCACTCGCGCCACTTTGCGCATCGCACTGTTTTATGCAGTTTATCACTCGCGTTGTTTTGCGCATCGCACTGTTTTGTGCAGTTCATCACTCGCGCTTTTTGCGCATCCCACTGTTTTGTGCAGGTTACACTCGCGTTATTTTGCGCGTCGTCCTGTTTTGCGCATCGCGCTGTTTTGTGCAGTATATCACTCGCGCCATTTTGCGCATCGCACTGTTTTGTGTAGTTTATCACTCGCGCTATTTTGCGCATCGCACAGTTTTGTGCAGTTTACACTCACGTTATTTTGCGCGTCGTCCTATTTTGCCATCGCACTGTTTTGTGTAGTTTATCACTCGCGCTATTTTGTGCATCGCACTGTTTTGTGTAGTTTCCACTCGCGTTATTTTGCGCGTCGTCCTGTTTTGCGCATCGCGCTGTTTTGTGCAGTTTATCACTCGCGCCATTTTGCGCATCGCACTGTTTCGTGCAGTTTATCACTCGCGTTATTTTGCGCATCGCACAGTTTTGTGCAGTTTATCACTCGCGCTATTTTGCGGATCGCACTGTTTTGTGCAGTTTACACTCGCGTTATTTTGCGCGTCGTCCTATTTTGCGCATCGCACTGTTTTGTGCAGTTTACACTCGCGTCAATTTGCACGTCGTCCTGTTTCGCGCATCGCGCTGTTTTGTGTAATTTATCACTCGCGCCAGTTTACGCATCGCCCTGTTTTGTGCAGTTTATCACTCGCGCTATTTGGCGCATCGCACGGTTTTGTGCAGTTTACACTCGCGTTATTTTGCGCGTCGTCCTATTTTGCGCATCGCACTATTTTGTGTAGTTTATCACTCGCGCTATTTTGCGCATCGCACTGTTTTGTGCAGTTTACACTCGCGTTAGTTTGCGCGTCGTCCTGTTTTGCGCATCGCGCTGTTTTGTGCAGTTTATCACTCGCACCATTTTGCGCATCGCCCAGTTTTGTGCAGTTTATCACTCGCGCTATTTTGCGCATCGCATTGTTTTGTGCAGTTTACACTCGCGTTATTTTGCGCGTCGTCCTATTTTGCGCATCGCACTGTTTGGTGCAGTTTATCACTCGCGCTATTTTGCGCATCGCACTGTTTTGTGCAGTTTAAATTCGCGTCAATCTGCGCGCCATCCTGTTTTGCGCATCGCGCTGTTTTGTGCAGTTTATCACTCGCGCCATTTTGCGCATCGCCCTATTTTGTGCAGTTTATCACTCGCGCAATTTTTGCGCATAGCACCGTTTTGTGCAGTTTATCACTCGCGCTATTTTGCGCATCGCACTGTTTTGTGCAGTTTACACTCGCGTTATTTTGCACGTCGTCCGGTTTTGCGCATCGCGCTGTTTTGTGCAGTTTATCACTCGTGCCATTTTGCGCATCGCATTGTTTTGTGCAGTTTATCACTCGCACTATTTTGTGCATCGCACTATTTTGTGCAGTTTACACTCGCGTTATTTTGCATGTCGTCCTATTTTACGCATCACACTATTTTGTGTAGTTTATATACTCGCGCTATTTTGCGCATCGCACAGTTTTGTGCAGTTTCCACTCGCGTTATTTTGCGCGTCGTCCTGTTTTGCGCTTCGCGCTGTTTATCATCGCGCTATTTTGCGCACCGCAGTGTTTTGTACAGTTTACAGTCGCGTTATTTTGCGCGTCATCCCTGTTTTGCGCATCGCGCTGTTTTGTGCAGTTTATCACTCGCGCTATTTTGCGCATCACACTGTTTTGTGTTGTTTACACTCGCGTTATCTTGCGCGTCGTCCTGTTTTGCGCATCGCACTATTTTGTCTAGTTTATCACTCGCGCCATTTTGCGCATCGCACTGTTTTGTGCAGTTTATCACCCGCGGTATTTTGCGCATCGCACTGTTTTGTGCAGTTTACACTCGCGTTATTTTGCGCGTCATCCTATTTTGCGCATCGCACTGTTTTGTGCAGTTTATCACTCGTGCCATTTTGCGCATCGCATTGTTTTGTGCAGTTTATCACTCGCACTATTTTGTGCATCGCACTATTTTGTGCAGTTTACACTCGCGTTATTTTGCATGTCGTCCTATTTTACGCATCACACTGTTTTGTGTAGTTTATCACTCGCGCTATTTTGCGCATCGCACAGTTTTGTGCAGTTTCCACTCGCGTTATTTTGCGCGTCGTCCTGTTTTGCGCTTCGCGCTGTTATCACTCGCGCTATTTTGCGCACCGCAGTGTTTTGTACAGTTTACAGTCGCGTTATTTTGCGCGTCATCCTGTTTTGCGCATCGCGCTGTTTTGTGCAGTTTATCACTCGCGCTATTTTGCGCATCACACTGTTTTGTGCTGTTTACACTCGCGTTATCTTGCGCGTCGTCCTGTTTTGCGCATCGCACTATTTTGTCTAGTTTATCACTCGCGCCATTTTGCGCATCGCACTGTTTTGTGCAGTTTATCACCCGCGGTATTTTGCGCATCGCACTGTTTTGTGCAATTTACACTCGCGTTATTTTGCGCGTCATCCTATTTTGCGCATCGCACTGTTTTGTGCAGTTTATCACTCGCGCCATTTTGCGCATCGCACAGTTTTGTGCAGTTTATCACCCGCGGTATTTTGCGCATCGCACTGTTTTGTGCAGTTTACACTCGCGTTATTTTGCGCGTCATCCTATTTTGCGCATCGCACTGTTTTGTGCAGTTTATCACTCGCGCTATTTTTGCGCATCGCACTGTTTTGGGCAGTTTATCACTCGTGCTATTTTGCGCATCGCACTGTTTTGTGCAGTTTACACTCGCGTTATTTTTCGCGTCGTCCTGTTTTGCGCATCGCGCTGTTTGGTGCAGTGTATCACCCGCGCCATTTTGCGCATCGTACTGTTTTGTGTATTTTGTCACTCGCGCGATTTTGCGCATCGCACTGTTTTGTGCAGTTTACACTCGCGTTATTTTGCGCGTCGTCCTATTTTGCGCATCGCACTATTTTGTGTAGTTTATCACTCGCGCTATTTTGCACATCGCACTGTTTTGTGCAGTTTACACTCGCGTTATTTTGCGCGTCGTCCTGTTTTGCGCATCGCGCTGTTTTGTGCGGTTTATCACTCGCGCCATTTTGCGCATCGCACTGTTTTGTGCAGCTTATATTTCGCGCTATTTTGCGCATCGCATTGTTTTGTGCCGTTTATACTCGCGTTATTTTGCGCGTCGTCCTGTTTTGCGCATCGCGCTGTTATCACTCACGCTATTTTATGCATCGCACTGTTTTGTGCAGTTTACACTCGCGTTATTTTGCGCGTCGTCCTGTTTTGCGCATCGCGCTGTTTTGTGTAGTTTATCACTCGTGCCATTTTTCGCATCGCACTGTTTTCTGCAGTTTATCACTCGCGCTATTTTGCGCATCGCACTGTTTTGTGTAGTTTATCACTCGCGCTATTTTGCGCATCCCACTGTTTTGTGCAGTTTATCACTCGCGCTATTTTGCGCATCGCACTGTTTTGTGCAATTTACACTCGCGTTATTTTGTGCGTCGTCCTGTTTTGCGCATCGCGCTGTTTTGTGCTGTTTATCACGCGCGCCCTTTTGCGCATCGCACTGTTTTGTGCTGTTTATCACTCGCGCTATTTTGCGAATCGCAATATTTTGTGCAGTTTACACTTGCGTTATTTTGCGTGTCGTCCTATTCTACGCATCGCACTGTTTTGTGCAGTTTATCACTCGCCCTATTTTGCGCATCGCACTATTTTGTGCAGTTTATACTCGCGTTATTTTGTGCGTCGTCGTATTTTGCGCATCGCACTATTTTGTGGAGTTTATCACTCGCGCTATTTTGCGCATCGCACTGTTTTGTGCGGTTTACACTCGCATTATTTTGCACGTCGTCCTGTTTTGCGCATCGTGCTATTTTGTGCAGTTTATCACTCGCGCCATTTTGCGCATCGCACTGTTTTGTGCAGTTTATCACTCGCGCTATTTTGCGCATCGCACAGTTTTTTGCAGTTTATCACTCGCCCTATTTTGTGCATCGCACAGTTTTGTGCAGTTTGCACTCGCATTACTTTGTGCGTCATCCTATTTTGCGCATCGCACTGTTTTGTGCAGTTTACACTCGCGTTATTTTTCGCGTCGTCCTGTTTTGCACATCGCGCTGTTTTGTGCAGTTTATCACTCGCGCCATTTTGCGCATCGCACTGTTTTGTGCAGTTTATCACTCGCGCTATTTTGCGCATCGCACTGTTTTGTGCAGTTTATCACTCGCGCGATTTTGCGCATCGCACAGTTTTATGCAGTTTACAGTCGCGTTATTTTGCGCGTTGTCCTATTTTACGCATCGCACTGTTTTGTGTAGTTTATCACCCGCGCTATTTTGCGCATCGCACTGTTTTGTGCAGTTTACACTCGCGTTATTTTGCGTGTCGTCCTATTTTGCGCGTCGTCCTATTTTGCGCATCGCACTGTTTTGTGTAGTTTATCACTCGCGCTATTTTGCGCATCGCACTGTTTTGTGCAGTTTACACTCGCGTTATTTTGCGCATCGTCCTATTTTGCGCATCGCGCTATTTTGTGCAGTTTATCACTCGCGCCATTTTGCGCATCGCACTGTTTTGTGCAGTTTATCACTCGCGCTATTTTATGCGTCGAACTGTCTAGTGCAATTTACACTTGCTCTATTTTGCGCATCGCACTGTGTTGTGCAGTTTACAAACGCGTTATTTTGCGCGTCGTCCTATTTTGCGCATCGCACTATTTTGTGCAGTTTATCACTTTCGCTATTTTGCGCGTCGAACTATTTTGTGCAGTTTACACTCGCCCTATTTTGCGCATCGCACTGTTTTGTGCAGTTTACACTCGCGTTATTTTGCGCGTCGTCCTATTTTGCGCATCGCACTGTTTTGTGCAGTTTATCACTCGCGCTATTTTGCGCATAGCACTGTTTTGTGCAGTTTACACTCGCGTTATTTTGCGCGTCGTCCTCTTCTGCGCATCGCACTGTTTTGTGCAGTTTACACTCGCCCTATTTTGCGCATCGCACTGTTTTGTGCAGTTTACACTCGTGTAATTTTGCGCGTCGTCCTGTTTTGCGCATCGCACTATTTTGTGTAGTTTATCACTCGCGCCATTTTGCGCATCGCACTGTTTTGTGCAGTTTATCACTCGCGCTATTTTGCGCATCGCACTGTTTTATGCAGTTTATCACTCGCACGATTTTGCGCATCGCACTATTTTTTGCAGTTTACACTCGCATTATTTTGCGCGTCGTCCTATTCTGCGCATCGCACTGTTTTGTGCAGTTTATCACTCGCACTATTTTGCGTATCGCACTGTTTTGTGCAGTTTACACTCGCGTTATTTTGTGCGTCATCCTATTTTGCACATCGCACTGTTTTGTGCAGTTTATCACTCGCGCTATTTTGCGCATCGCACTATTTTGTGCAGTTTATCACTCACGCTATTTTGCGCATCCCACTGTTTTGTGCAGTTTACACTCGCGTTATTTTTCGCGTTGTCCTGTTTTGCGCATCGCGCTGTTTTGTGCAGTTTATCTCTCGTGCCATTTTCCGCATCGCACTGTTTTGTGCAGTTTATCACTTACGCTATTTTGCGCATCGCACTGTTTTGTGCAGTTTATCACTCGCGCGATTTTGCGTATCGCACTGTTTTGTGCAGTTTACACTCGCGTTATTTTGCGCGTCGTCCTATTTTGCAGATCGCACTGTTTTGTGTAGTTTGTCACTCGCGCAATTTTGCGCATCGCACTGTTTTGTGCAGTTTACACTCGCGTTATTTTGTGCGTCGTCCTGTTTTGCGCATTGCGATGTTATCACTCGCGCTATTTTGCGCATCGCCTATTTTTGTACAGTTTACACCGCGTTATTTTGCGCATCGTCCTGTTTTGCGCATCGCGCTATTTTGGTGGCAGTTTATTCCACTCGCGCCATTTTGCGCATCGCACTACTTTTGTGCAGTTTATCACTCGCGCTATTTTGCGCGTCGAACTGTTTTGTGCAGTTTACACTCGCTCTATTTTGTGCATCGCACTGTGTTGTGCAGTTTACACTCGCGTTATTTTGCGCGTCGTCCTATTTTGCGCATCGCACTATTTTGTGCTGTTTATCACTCGCGCTATGTAACAAGCCCGCGGGGGACCTTGCTACAGTTCGGACTCCCTTTTGTGTTGCGATTCTAAATCTGAACCAAAGAGTCCAACTCTGGCAAATCGTTTTGAAGAAAAAACAGATTTTTTTGAAAAGTAGTGCCAAACATGGATTTTGCCAGATTACAGAGTCGCCACCTAAATATTTTTTAATGGGGAATTTAGGAAACCTGACTCTCGGTGCCGAAGGCCACGTGTCCGTCATCACCAAATGTCTTGGCTCGGGAAGCCACCCTTTCGCCCGGTCCGAAGATCAGCCTCTACTAACCGTGATATCCGATTTTGAAAACATTACATGCTCTTATTCCGGTTATTAGCCTAGAATTACTATGTTATGCGCACAGCAAAACAAGTATAGACTCGATTGCCTAATTTGGAAATAAGCATTGCATATCCGTTTTCTTTGAAAATGCTTTGGAATTTGCTACTCGCAAGTAGGCTAAAATACGGATTTCAATGAGTTATTCCAACTCAAGCAATCTAACCTCCACCCACAGGCATTCAAACAGTTTATCTCATGTAAGCACTTAGCCGCATGGTAAGCATACTGTCATGGCAACATTCACACGCATGGATATGCTAAAGCATAAAAGCTCACCTAGTACTCCGTGCCAAAACAATAAACTAGTTAGCAAAATTGCATGACCTAGCTCATGTTTAAGATGACTAATGTAACGCATACAGAGTGCAATTAGACAGGCTCGGCTATCCTAAACATGGCATGTGAAATGCACGAGTAACACGTATTCAAGTTAGAATTGAAATACAATGCAGTTTGTATGATGTACCGAGCCCGATGCATGTCAACAAATGCATGGATGCACGCATGCATTGCATAAGGTATGCCAATTTAAATATGCCCTAATCTACCATCATAAGCAGGTAAATAAAAGGGAAGAAAGAAGTGGGGGTTGGAAGACATGCACACACTCACCCACACTTATTACAATATGCCCTACATGGAGGGACCGAATAAATATACAGTCCAAAATAATACAGTCCGAATACAGAATAAATAAATTATTACAGAAATTTCTAATTATCAAATTAAATCAAATGTAAAAAGAAGGGGGCCTCAGCCCGCCTCGGGATATGCGAATGATGCATGCTCGAATCCGACTCGCCCGGAAAGTCCGCACCGTGCCACTGTTGCCTCTGTTTTACTGCCTTTTCTTCTCTGAAACTGTCAAAGTCCCAGAGAACCTTCTATGAGCATTGCAGACATCATCGGCTGGGAGGGATGGCCACCGGCCGCATACAATAGCCCCGGCTGTCAATGATGTTATCGGCCACCCATATAGTGCCGGTCGGCACTATATAATGCCGGTCGGCACAAAATTCCTGCAGGAGACAGTTTTTGACAGCAGCAGCAGACAAGCAGTGCATGGCATGAATTTTTAGGCATATGTAAGCATGGCCAATGCTTCCCTATCATGTTTGGGACTCAAGGGAGCATGACCCTTGGTTCTTGGGCCATCAATTATGCATCTTGGTGCATGATAGCCTAAGGAACCAAGATTGCATTTCAATGTCAATATGCATGCAACACACAAATGAGAACTAAGTCCCTATCATGTCAAGATCAAGGCCTTAGTGACCATGAGTTGAGACAGTTGCATCACTTGTAGTATGAACTCATCTCAACCCTTACACTTGGTTTGACACCCCAAACCAAGTAATGCAATGCATGTTATGCAAACATGGCTCCATGATGCAACCTAATACTAAAATGCCAACATGCCAAATGTAATGCAACATGCAAGGTGCAAATGCAATGCAAACATGGGCAATTTAGGCGATAGGACTAACATGTAGCAATACTTAATGAATCAATTAAGCAACAAACATGAGGCAAGCATGCAATGGTGGATTTAACTACAATGGGGGCAGCCCTCAAACCAACCCAAAACAGTGGCAAAACACCCAAGATTGTGACCAATGTACATGCCAATATGCAAACCAAATGGGGCCAAGTCTAGGGCACCAAAAGGGAACACTCCTCCACCATTACCAAGACCACTCATGACATGAATTATGTAAGCAAAACAGAGTTCCATCATACATAAATACACCTAAAACCTTGGTATGACAGCCCCAAAATGCTCTAAACATGCAAGCATGCACAACACCCTTTTTAAAGCATAAGAGACCAATACTTCAAAGCATGAAGGCATGACAAATGGAGACAATAAACCTGGTATAGGGACTGAAAATAACATATTAAATGATTCCAAATCATCTAAATAACCTATCCAACGCATATACATGGATCACATCCTCAAGGCTTACAAGCAACAATGCAAAGCAACTACATTAGGCATGCCAAAAATGGTAAAACCAGTGGCCAACAGACCTAAAACAAGACAAATCATGGCAAAAGCTTCAATAAGTCAAGTCAAAACATGAGGATATACAAGGCTAAACCCATGACACATTTCTAGACAAAGTAGAGCATTACAAAGCAAGTGTAAGATGCAAAGCCCAAACAGAAAAAGACCCTTCTACAACACTGAAGAGGGACCAAAAATATGACTACTTTCAGTAGATGACAACCCCCAAATCAGTATGAAATGCTCAAAATGCCATGCAAGATTAAGGCCACAAAGGGCTATACATGAAGTATACAAAACATGCATCAAATAGCCAAAGACCCTTAATGAAACATGTCAAGGGGGTCAAAAATTGGCCACTCTCAGTTCTGATCATGGCCGAAAACAGAAGCAAATGAGCTAACAAATCAAGCAAAAATGGGGACCAAAGAGGTAATGAAGCAAGTCATACATGGAGGTCCCCAACAGTGTTGAGCCCTTCTTCAATATTGAAGAAGGCTCAAAATAAACCTACTCACAGTTTATGTCATGCTCAAAATAGACTACAAGATAGGCTAAAAGCTAGTGCAAGATTAGGGAATATAAGCAACTAACTCACCCTTGAAGAACCTTTGAAGAACAACCACCCAGCCACCTTCTTGTGATCAAAACCACAGTCCAAAACTCAAGATCAAGCCCTCCAGCCCTCAGGTCAAAGTATGGTGTAATGGTGTGTGCCTTAGTGGAAAACTAGGCAAAAACACACTTTTAGGCCTCCCACACACACAAGGATGAGAGAGAGGGAGATATAGAGAGAGAGGATGATATATATGTTATATGTATGTATTAGGTCTGATTTGCTGAACCAAAACAAATGGAGGAGGAGGGGCTCATTACATAGGCAACAAAAAGTGGTTCCAAGCTTCTCCAAGAGCTATGCCAAAGGGGCAAAGGGTGCAAAGGGTTCAAGGCTTCTAGAGGAAGCTAATATAGCTGGCCAAGCTTCCCCAAGAATCTTGGCCAAGGGTTCAAGCTTCTAGAAGCTTTAGGGGGGTTCAAAGGTGCACAGGGTGCAAAATAGCCACATATATGCACGGGGGAGTGTGCTGGTGCATTCCAACTGGCACAGCTGGGATGCACCAGCCTAGGAGGGTGCAAGGGTGCAAACCGGCCAGAAATTGGTCGTCGGCCAAAATAAAGTGCCGGTCGGCACTATTTTCTGCCGGTCGGCAAAATAGATTGCCGATAGATGATTCCAAGGTCAAAAAACGGCCGGTGGGTATGTAAATTGAAGCCCCGGAAGTGCTTTCCAATGGCGCAAACCTTGCATAAAATTCCTCCTTTGCAAACATTTATGCTCTTTGTTGGTGAAGCCGCGCAGACTCGATCCAACCGGGATGATGCCCAGCTTCAAC
>JAPPVO010008085.1:0-36932 GCA_030407325.1 Camellia japonica
TAAATGTTTGGACATGTATTGACCGGTCTCAATTAAGAACGATTCTTAGTGAATATTTATTCGGCCAATCAAGTGATCCGAATACAAATCTCAGAAAGGCCAATCGTAATATCCACGATGGGCGCTTCGAATCTGGAGTCTCAATCGGCCTGAAGGTGATATGCACCAAAAGGGGGCTCCGAATCCGGAGACTTAATGTGGCCAATCGTGATATCCACGAAGGGCGCTCCGAATCCGAGTCTTCATCGGCCTTAAGGTGACATGCACCAAAAGGGGGCTCCGAATCCGGAGCTTAATGTGGCCAATCGTGATATCCACGAAGGCGCTCCGAATCAGGAGTCTTAATCGGCCTTAAGGTGACATGAACCGAAAGGGCTCCGAATCCGGAGACTTAATGTGGCCAATCGTGATATCCACGAAGGGCGCTTCGAATCCAGAGTCTTAATCGGCCTTAAGGGTGACATGCACCAAAAGGGTCTCCAAATCCGGAGACTTAATGTGGCCAATCGTGATATCCACGAAGGGTGCTCCGAATCCGGAGTCTTAATCGGCCTTAAGGTGACATGCACCAAAAGGGACTCTCCGAATCCGGAGACTTAATTGGGCCAATCGTGATATCCACGAAGGGCGCTCCGAATCCGGAGTCTTAATCGGCGCCTTAAGGTGACATGCACCAAAAGGGGCTCCGAATCCGGAGACTTAATGTGGCCAATCGTGATATCCATGAAGGGGGCTCCGAATCCGGAGTCTTAATCGGCCTTAAGGTGACATGCACCAAAAGGGGGCTCCGAATCCGGAGACTTAATGTGGCCAATCGTGATATCCACGAAGGGCGCTCCGAATCTGGAGTCTTTGTTTTGGCCTTGGAAGGCTTAATCGGCCCTTATTGATCAAGGCTTGGGGGCGAGCTTGAGAAAACAAGAAACTTTATCTTACAAAGATGGAACACGTACAAGTATCAAGCCCACAAGTCGGGTCAATGATAGAATTTATGTAAATGCGTAGAATTCCAAGGCCGTGGCAGGCTTCTTCCTGTCATGTCTGAGAGCCGATATGCCCCTGTTCCTTGCGATGGATTCAATTTGATAGGGGCCGTCCCAGTTTGGACCCAATTTCCCATTGGCCGGTTTCGGTCGGCTGGAAGTACCTTCTTTAGGACAAGCTCTCCTGGCATGTATCGGCGCAACTGAACTCGCTGATTGTACGACTTGGCGAGTTGCTGCTGATAGCGTGCCATGGATGCCAGGGCGCGGTCTCTTCGTTCTTCGATTAGAATCAGATCTAGGGCAAGCATCATGTTGTTTCGGCCTATGTCAAAGACATGCGATTTCAGAGTTGGGAGGCCGATTTCCAGGGGTAAGATTGCCTGGGTTCCAAAGCATAGAGAAAACGGTGTTTCTCCGGTGGATCTCCTCGGCGTAGTACGATGAGCCCACAATACACTCGGCAATTCTTCGACCCATTTGCCTATAGCTTTTTCCAGCCTCTTTTTGATGCCGTCCAAGATGGATTTGTTAGAGGCTTCGGCCTGACCATTGCTTTTGGGGTAGGCCGGTGTCGAGAAGTAAGGCGAATGCCATATTTGCTGCATAACTCTCGATATACGCCACAATCGAACTGGGTGCCATTGTCTGAGATTAGAGCTCTCGGAATGCCGAATCGTGTTATGATGTTTTCTCCATACAAAGCGTTTATGTCGGCATCTCGTATATGTGTTAGAGCCTCCGCTTCGACCCATTTTGTGAAATAGTCTGTCGTGACGATTAAGAATCGCTTGTTCCCTGGGGCCCTGGGCAATGGTCCTACGATATCAAGTCCCCACTAAGCAAACGGCCAGGGGCTGGTGATAGAGTTCAACTCTTCGGCAGGCAGATGGGTTAACGGGGAGAACTTTTGGCACTGTTCACATTTTTTTACATAACTCTCCACGTCAGCCCTCATTGTCGGCCAATAATATCCCTGCGTTATAGCTCGATGGGCCAGGGAGCATCCGCCAGAATGGGCACCGCAACTGCCCTCATGTATCTCTGTCAGAAGCTCCTCCACTTTGTCGGGGTGCACGCATTCCAAATATGGACCAGAGAGGGACTTTTTGTAAAGCCCACCTTGTGGATCCAGATAGTATCGCAGGGCTTTATTTCGCAGCTTGTGTGCTTCTTTTTTGTCCTCTGGGAGTTGTTCAGAAGAGAGGAATGCAGCGATGGGGTCCATCCAGCTTGGTGCGGATTCTATAACATTGACATGGATTTCCTCCGAAGGGCCAATACTCAGCTCCGGGATGAAACCTACTTCGATGGTCCGTTTAATCTCAGAATTAATGGCGGAGGCTAGACACGCCAAGCCATCTGCGTGTGTGTTCTAGTCGCGAGTTATTTGGTTCAGCTCGTGATGGTCAAATTTTGCCAGCAAGGAATTTGCCGTTTTCATGTAGGCCGCCATGCGGTCGTTTCTTGCCTCGTACTCCCCCTTTAGCTGATTGATTACCAACTTTGAATCACAAAACACAAGTAGACGCTGCGCGCCGAGAAGGTGCGCATTCCGCAGACCGCTAGAAGGGCTTCGTACTTGCTTCGTTATTTGATGCTTCGAAGCCAAGCTTGACGGCCTGCTCAATTACTGCGCCGTCTGGAGACATGATTACAACTCCGGCGCCACTGCCCCTTTGGTTAGATGATCCATCACAGTATAATTGCCAAATATCCCCAACATAAATTCTCCAGTTCAGCTTTAGTAGAGCTTCAGCCTTTGGTCAAACGTCATCAGGTTTGAGGTTGGCAAGCTCGCCGGTGAATTCGGCAACAAAGTCGGCCAACACCTGCCCCTTGATTGCAGTTTTAGGTAAAAACAGAATGTCGTATTGGCCGAGTTGAAGAGCCCATTTTGAAACACGTCCCGATGCTTCTGCACTCCTCAGTACTGATCGGAGGGGATAATTTGTTAGCACCCCAATGCTATGTCCCTGGAAGTAATGCATCAGTTTTCTTGCCGCCTTGACTAGGGCTAAGATGAGTTTTTCCAGTGGAAGGTAGCGTGTTTCGGCGTCAACCATTGCCTTGCTCACATAATACACTGGCCGTTGCTCCCCCTCATTTTCTTTTAACAGTACGGCGCTAACGGCCCTATCGAAAACTGCTAGATATAGGATGAGTGGGTCACCAGCGGCGGGTATTGTCAAGAGAGGTACTGAGCGCAGGTAGGTCTTGAGTCCGTTGAAGGCTGATTCGCATTCGGCGGACCATTCAAAAGCCTTACCCTGCCGTAGTGTCTGAAAGAATTGTCGCAGCGATCTGTAGACCGGCTGATGAACCTGTTAAGTGCAACGGCCATCCCCATCAACTTTTGGACTTCTTTTACTGAACGGGGAGGCGAGTTCCAAGATTGCTGTGACTTGCCTCGGGTTGGCTTCAATTCCTCGTGGTTGATGATGTAACCCAGAAATTTGCCAGAGCCGATTCCGAATGCACACTTGGAAGCGTTCAGTTTCATTCTGTATTTGCGTAAGATGCTGAATGTCTTTTCTAGATCCGCTATATGATTTTGTTCTTCTTTGGACTTGACCACCATATCGTCGATGTATACTTCCATAGTGTGGCTGAGTTGCTCTTTGAACATGGCGATGACCAATCTTTGATAGGTTGCCCCTGCATTTTTCAGCCCAAAGGGCATAACTTTGTAGCAATAGGTTCCTCGTGGGGTGAGGAAGGCAGTTTTGTCCTGGTCATCTGGGTGCATGGCGATTTGATGGTAGCCTCTATAAGCATCGAGGAAGCTCATGCGTTGATGACGTGCCGTCGCATCGACAAGCTGGTCGATTCTAGGTAGAGGAAAACAGTCTTTGGGGCAAGCTTTGTTCAGATCCGTGAAGTCGACGTAAACTCGCCAAGTCCCATTTTTCTTCTTCACCACCACTGTATTGGAGAGCCACGTAGGGTAAGTGACTTCTCTAATTGCCCCGGCATCGAGTAGTTTGTCTACCTCCTCAACAACGGCGGCAGTGTGCTCTGTGGCTGATCGCCGGCCTTTCTGAATGATCGGCTTACATGTCGGATCAACATTCAGATGGTGCTGTGAAACTGAGGGGTCTATTCCCGGCATTTCGTACGAGTCCACGCAAAGACATCAAGGTTGCTGAGCAAGAAAGAGATTAGCTGCTGCCTGTCGGCCTGATTCAGAGAGCGCCGATCATGAAGAACTTTTCTGGGCTCCCGTCAATGTCAACTTGGTCTAAATCTTCTGTGGCCTTCTCATTTGGATACCGCCCAACGTCATCTAGGATCTCCCGATTCGGCACCTCAATGGAATTTACTTGCAGTTGCTTTGGCGTTCTGGCGACAAGGAGATAACATGCTTGTGCCGATTGTTGGGATCCGCAGATTTGCTCAATGCCGTGTTCTGTTGGGAAACGTAGTAGTTGATGATAGGTGCTTAGGACGGCCTGCAACGTATGTAACCACGATCGGCCATGATGAGATTGTACGGTGAAGGCAGCCTCACGACCAGAAATTCCACATCCACCGTTCTAGAGCCTGCTCGAACGGGTAAGCTGATCTTTCCCAAGGGGTACTCTAGAGTGGCATTGAAGCCGAATAGTGGATAGGGGGCCGGAGTCAGGTCTAACTCGTTGAATCCGAGTTTGGTGAAGGTTTTATAATACATAACCTCCGAGGTACTGCCCTGGTCGATAAGAACGCGTTTGACGGTGAAACGGTTTACACGCAGCTCAACAACCAACGGATCAATGTGAAGGAGTGTCACACCGATCAAATCAGAATCGTCAAAGGTGATACTTGGCATTTCTCGGGGCTGCTTTGCTGGTGTGAGTTGCTGTTGGGGGCCTGGATGTGATTGGATCACATGCACAGCCGGGGCTGCGGGTAGGCTGTATATCATGTGGACGGTGTCAAGCTGAAATGCATCCTGCGGAGGGGCCGGTGTTTCGACCACGCACTTCCGGACGTATTGGTGGAGACGTTCGTCTTTTGCCAACTCCTCAGGATGATCTGTTGAGGCATAGCGGCCGTCAGTTTCTTGCTGTCGGGCCCGAGATCGTCGATCATCTGTCCTCTGGGGTCGCTCAGAAGCCTGGCGCACCGTTTGTTTGGATTTTGCTACTTCCGAGGCCAGATCGCGATGAAGGCGCTCGTTCTCAACGATGATGTCATCCAACCTCTGTTTTATTTGCCGAGCTTGTGCCATGGTCGCTTGTATTGTCTTTGGCGTCGGGATTGGAAATGAGAGGAGGTCCGAGATAAGTCTTGATGCGATGGTTTTTGGGCCAAGCGAGCTTGCTGGAATGAGGTCACCTCTCTGTGCAGTCTTGTCGGTGGCTATCAGAGGATCTTCAGTCACGCCTGCCATGGATGTATTTGAGTATTCCCATAAACAGCGCCAATTGTGGAGAAGTGGTTTGGAAATACTCTTCAGATCCTGGGAGACGCTAGTGATCCTCAGCTAGTCACCTGAAAAGATGGAAACACTCCGGTCGGGGGTGCCGGAATTAGCACTCCGACGGACAAGTTAGTTCAGACACTCAAGATAGCTTCTTCTCTAAGTAAAGTGGAGTGATTCTTACATACCTTTCTAAATTTGTGGCTCTTGTATTTATACTTGCTTTTTGGGCCTCGGGGCCTGAGCCTACCTTTATCCCATTCATCTTTGGTTCATTCGGAGCTACTGACCTCCGTCTATTCGGCTCCACTAACGCATTCGGCGTCCTTATTTCGCAATACGAAGCCGAATAGTATCTATCTTCTGGGGTTCGCGTCTTCCAACTCTTCTATTTATTCGGCTCCCATAAGAAGAAATGTCAAATGAGAAGTGATCCATAGCATGAAAGAGAGACTACACATTGACGATGAACCTCCGTAGAGATTAAGCCATTGAGCATAGGTCTCTTTCTCATGCCTTGAATAACAATCAATCACTTGAAATGACTCTCAAACAAAGAAAAATCAAGAAATGAGGGAGAGTGCAGAAATGATTATGCGAGATTGGTTATTAGAGTGAGACTTTTCACTCAAAAACTAAGCAAAGAAAGCTATCAACTCAAATGACTCGGTGTCTAAGTCCTAAACAACTGAAGCCATGAGGACTTACAACACAAAAAGATAGGTAAGAACAACCCTAAAACAGCCCCTAACATGCAAAAAATAGTAGCCAAAATGATGTTTAAAGAGCACAAAAGATAGGTAAGAACAAAAAGATACAACACTAGTAAGCAAGACCAAGGAGGGATGGCTAATCCCTCCACTTTTGGGACTTCTAAACCATGTTTT
Source organism: Camellia japonica (assembly GCA_030407325.1). NCBI lineage: Eukaryota > Viridiplantae > Streptophyta > Magnoliopsida > Ericales > Theaceae > Camellia > Camellia japonica. The sequence continues at coordinate 6,276 of JAPPVO010008085.1, forward strand.
TCAGCCCTTTTAAACTTTGAAAATTAGTATGAAAATCAAAGAAAAGAGTGCAAAAATAAAGGGTATGAGCTATGGGATAAGGTGCAAGAAAGGGTGTTAAGCCTCTCTACCTTTGGTAGCTCTTCAACCCCAAGTTCCAACACTTGGAATGGATCCAAAACAGTAGGAAAACACAAGAAAAAGATAGAAAAAAGATTGAAATTAAAGTAAGGAAAAATGTGACAAGCTTATACCTCTTGAAAGAGAGGTAAGCTCTTAGTTAACAAACTTGATTCCAAACACCCTCAAGTTTCTGAAATTTAGTTTGAAATGTCAACAAAAAGCTCCAAGAACAAGCTCTAATGGTGTATGTATTGTTCAAGAAGGTTTGAAGATCAAAGGGAGCAAGGAGGATGGTTTTAGCTCTCAATCTCCCTCAAAGCCTTTAGGAAAATCTTTTAACCTCTAATTCTGAATGCAGGGGGTCTATTTATAGAATTTGAGCCAATTTGGTCAAAATATCTTCAAAAAACAACAGCTGGCGAATTCCCGCCAACTATCCTGTTTCTCGTCATTGAGACCCAGCTGAGCCCCAAAAAATACGACCGAGCCCAAAAACACACGGCCGGGCCTAAAAAGTAACTCTAGTTTATTTTTCATTGAGACCCGGCTGGGTCTAAATGAGCCATGGCCGATTCTAAATGGACTTGGTCGGGTCCAAAAATCTGCATTTCAGGCCCAATTTCAAACAGGCATATCTCCCTTATCCGGACTCGGTTTTAGGTGATTCTTGAGTCTAAATTGAAGCCCCGGAAGTCCAGTTTTCAATGGTGGTGGCCTCATATCTAAATTCTAAGCATGCAAATAGATATGCCTAATTTAGTGAAGGCTGCTCATTTATATCTCAACGGTTTGATGCTCAACTTCTTCCTAAACTAGTTTTCTTCTCTCCCCTCTTATTTCCTTTAACTCCAAACCTACAAATAAGATGTTTTAAATATTTTTTAAAGAGTTCACCTCTCTTCCATTTATTTCCACTTTGTCATTACTCGGTTTACCAAAAAATGCAATGTTTTAAACGAAATGTGAGCCTCGGAACATCGTAGAAACATTTGGAAAAATATTTTGAAAGGAGGGTTTTAAGGTCTAAAATAGTTTGGCCAAAATGGGGTGCAAGGTTAGGATTAGAGCTTGAATCCAAATTTCTTCGCTAAGAATTCAAAAGATTACATAGTGTAACTTTCATCATCAGGTGTTTAAAATAAAGCGCCCAAGTCCTAAGGGCGGTCAAAAATGGGGTGTCTACAGTGACGAAAAATTTGGTAGTTCAATATTTTTTTCCATTGACCAAAATACGTTTAGTCGCCAAAATGGTTACTTTTGGCGACTAAAATATTAGTCGTTGCTAGTTAAATGTTTGGCTACTAAATAAATTAGTCATTACAAATTAACTTTTGACGACAAACAAGAAGTTTAGTCGCCAAAGATATATAAAATTTTAAAGGGAAAGGTTAAAAGATTGGTGCCTAGTTTCTTCTCAGTAATTTCGAAAACAAGGTTCTTCTCTCTCTCTCTCTCTCTCTCTCACACACACACACACACAGAACCAATCACCACCAAACCTCACCTCACTGCAGTTGCTCACCACTGTTGCTTACCGTAAGTCACACATCACCACCACCACCGCCACAAATCACACCGCCACCGCTGTAATACAAACAAGTTCTCTCTCGCGCGCTCTCTCTCTCTCTCTCTCTCTCTCTCTATCTCTCTCCCACTCTCTCTGGTTATTTCAATCATTCTAGAGTGATACAAATAAATTTTGAGATGAAAGAAAATGGAAAATGTTAAGTTTCCAGTTGTAAGGTGTGAATGACATCATACAAAAATTATGTAACCACTAGCTCTAAAAACTCATTTGAACATTCCTATATAATAAAAATGAAGGGAAATTTCAATTAAATATATGCTAATTTTTTCTTTCACTTTTAACGGGTCAAAGAATTAATGCATTTAAATTCAAATCAGAACGTATTGATTTCCCAAATCGTCTATTTATTCTCACTCTTAAATATATTCATTACCATTATAGGGATAGGTTTGGAAATTGTAAAATTTTATGGTTTGATTTTTCAAAGAGCAATACATTTTGGGACATCCTAAATTTGAAAGGACTAAAATTGTGGAACAGAGGTATTTATCCAAAAAAAAAAAAAAAAGTTGTGGGACAGAGGGAGTATATGTCTGGACCTTATGTTCTCACTATTTTAATTTTCAATTAACTTACTATGGACAGTTTTAACTATGAATTGTAATTTTTGGCTACAGCAAGTTCGTCTTTTCTTCAGCCTACTGACAGTTTTAACTATCAATTGTAGTTTGTGGCTAGAGCGAGTGCGTCTTCTCTTCAGCCTAAAGCCAGACGACCAGGCATGGATTTTATTGTTACAACTTAAGGTATACAATATTATATCCTGATTATTTATTGCTTTCTTGGACATATTTATGCTTATATAGTTGTACCTTGTGCGCAAGGCTCTTGCTTACAACATAATCTAGGAGAGGTAGTTAACATATCTGAGTGACTAATCTTATGCTTCTAAACTGCTGATCATGTTTCTTGAACGATGCCAAAACTTCCATTTTGTTGTGACAGTCTTCTGAAGTGTTGATTTAAGTCCCTTCCACATTTTTTTGACCAAAAAGTTGGTATATTGATGGATTATCTGATTCTATTGAGGATCGTCACTTACATCATTTCCTTCATTGACCTAAGTAGTTTTTTGTTTTTTTAGAGAAGTTTATTGTCTTAGGTAGCTTATGAAGCTGGTATATACATATCCTCTTTCAGAGTATTTCAAGTACTGAGTTTGGGTTCTTGTTGGAACCAAGTGCTTTGTTATTGTTTGGTATTGTGTGTTAGATAAATTGATAGAGAGAGAAAGAGCAAAATGAATTAACTCTGTATTAATGATGTGATTACAAAGAGAACAAGCTCTTCTCTTTATAGAGAGAATGGAGCACATGCACCGAAAGCATAATACTAAACTAATAATATAAGCACCGAAAGGTGGTGTTTAGTTTACTTTATAGGTAATGGACATAAGAGGCTAATGCATCTGATAGATTATTATATTAACAGCCCCCCTCAAACTCAAGGAGGATAGGCACAAACCAACTTGAATTTGGAGAGAGTAACAAAATAGGAAAATAAACTGACAAATAAAATAAAAGTGGATAGGAGACACTGTATGGTCGTGTCAGACCGTTGGTGAAGACACTGTATGGCCGTGTCGAACCGTTGTAGCAGACAATGTTGGGACAGTTTACGGGGTCATGTCGGACCGATGTAGCAGACACTGTGTGGTCGTGTCAGACCGTTGTTGTAGAAGCTGATCGGAATCAATGTCGGGACAGTTTATGGGGTCATGTCGGACCGATGTAGAGGACACTGTGTGGTCGTGTCAGACCGTTGTAGAAGCTTTGGTGGTGCACCAAGGGGCGACTTAGGGAGTGCGCCATGGGGTGGCTTCGATGGTTTCCATGATGTATAACCATGCTCACCAGCTTGGGTGGTGCACATGGTGTGTAACCATGCTCACCATGACATATGTAGAATACCCCCCCTCAAACTCAAATAGGTGTGAAGAGAGAAACCTATTTGAGGTTGAAACAAATGGATGGATAAAGTGGAGCTAAACAGCTCAACACAGAGGGAAAGGGGGTAAAAAAAAATATTTTTGGTGTTTGTTTGTTTGTTTTTTATTTTATGTTATTTTATTTTATTTTATTTTGAAAGAAATAAAATAAAGTTATGAAAAATCAAAGGTGGTTTCTGAGGCCTGGGCAGTGGGATAATATATATATATATATAAAAAATAAAAGAAAAGAAAGGAAAAATGAGAGGTGGTTGCTGAGGCCGGCATGGTGTGTTGGGATAGTGGAATAAAAAAATAAATAAAGAAAAAGAGGGGATGGTGTAAAATAAAGGTAGGGGTACATGCGGGACAGGCCCACGTGCATGTCATGGGAATGAAAATTCAAAAATAGTAGAGTAGATGATGGGTATCAGCACTATCAAAAGTAGTGGAGACAGCATAATGTAATAAAGAATGTGATGATGGGTTGTGTAAGTCTTTGATGGAGGTCACCCACTGCTTGCTCTCATGGACAAGAGGATGTCCGGGGAGTAGAGAAACCACGTGTCCATCTGAGCCCATACCCAGAAGATGGTCCAAGAGAAGAAGAGAGAGCTGGTTTGATCTGAGGAAATGGCTGTAGATCCAAGGCAGGTGTTGGCTGGTTTCTTGATAAGCACCATGTGTGTAACGCTTGGTAACATGATCAAGCGCGACCATTTCGAAGGCGTGGAAGTTCGCCGGAGTCGGCGAGGAAGGGAGTGAAGGCCAGTAGTGATTGGGTGATGGAGAGAGCTCTTCGCGGACGAGATCGCCGGTGGCAATGTGAGGGACGGCAAGGAAGGAAGATAGGCGGCTAGCGTAAGGTCCTTTTCTGACGCCAAGGCAGCCCAGGAAAACCCACTCTTCAAGCAATTGATGGCTGAGGATGACAAAGGTGAGGCCTTCAACAACATGTGTTGGGTGTATGGTTTGTGCACGGCTGTGATGTGTGTTAGGTGGTGGTAGTGTGAGCTGCGTGCGTATGGGTGGTGAGCTAGGTGTGTCTTAGAGAGAGAAGAGAGTGAATTGGGTTTGGTCTGTGCATGTGGGTGTCTTGCATGGGTCTACCGAGGGTGTGTTGGGTGTATTGTCTCCTCTCTCATATGTGCTGTGAGAGAGGTGGGTGTATGGGTTTGCCGAGAGAGAGAGATGATGTGTTGCTGCCGTGGTGGTGTGGTGAGGTGTGGATGATGTGTTGCTGCCGTGGTGGTGTGGTGAGGTGTGGTGTGGTGAGCAGCGGAGTCAAGGATGTGTAGAGGTCCGGCGGGCGGCCAAGGCGAGGCTGCCGCCCGCCGGTGAAGCTAAATTACTAGGTTGTTAACGTAGCTCTGATAGCATGTTAGATAAATTGATAGAGAGAGAAAGAGCAAAATGAATTAACTCTGTATTAATGATGTGATTACAAAGAGAACAAGCTCTTCTCTTTATAGAGAGAATGGAGCACATGCACCGAAAGCATAATACTAAACTAATAATATAAGCACCGAAAGGTGGTGTTTAGTTTACTTTACAGGTAATGGACAGAAGAGGCTAATGCATCTGATAGATTATTATATTAACATTGTGAACTGTTAGTATTTTAATTGCTATAATTTTACATCTTGTCACCCTCTCTCTTCCAATGGGTGAGCCTTAGATTGTAAAAGAGGGACTGAGGATGCAAGCTAAAAGCTGTGGAGAATGGAGATAACAGATTGCGTTAACATTTTTTAAGTTGAAGTTTTGATACCTCTATTTGCATTTGGTTCCCCAAATATTACACCAATTAAGATGTCTATGTCAAAGTGGAGTCATGTGGCCGATCAAAGTGCAGATATCTGTGATTTGTGCCACTGAACTGTTGATTGCTTATTACTTCAATCTTGTTTCATGGATTTTTTTTTTCTTCTTTTGATAATTAAATAAAGTTGAAAGGGGTGAATCCTCTTTACATTGTAGGGGTGAATTCTCTTACACAGTGGGAGCAAAACTAACACTACAGAAAATTACACTTTTGGCAAGTAAAAATGCCGACTAAAAAAATTTTGGTCCAACTTGGAAGGCAAGGAATGAGTATGTTTTTAGTGACCATCCACCAAATTTTGCGAGATTGAGGAGCTTGTTAAGGTTAGGATGGCTATGTGGGCCAAATCAAATATGAAAAGTGTCCATTTTTCAATCCATGATTTTGTCTCAAACTTTAGTGATGTCAGATTTTGCTTGTAATTTGATTGTGTTGGTGCAGCCCTGCTGGTGTTGCGGCAAAATTTTTTTTTTTTGCTTTTGTTTGTTTATTGCTCTGTTGCCCTGTTTGTTTGGGGACACTGCTATGTTACTCTGTTTGTTTGTTGCTTTGTTGCTCGGATTGATTTTATTATACTAAAAATAATTGAAACAATCAAAATAAACAAGTCTTTACCATTGAAATATAACACAAATAAAGAATAAAATATTGCTTAATAGAAGCCAACAATTGTGAATCGTGTAGTGAAGTCCAACTCAAGTTTAAACACAACGAATATAAATTAAATACAATAACACAACTTACCTAAAGCGATTGAGTTCAGTTCTTCAATTTTATTTTATTAGTTGTGTTATTGAATTTATTTTATACAGAATTGCTGTTTATAAGGCTATATATCCAAGCTTGGGGACTCTTACAGATGTGGTTGCTGCAATTGATCAAGTAAAGCACTTTTCTTCATCCATCCCTTTGTTTGTAATTGTAAAAATATCACAATGTCACATCATTCAATACATCTTCTTTTTTTTTGGTATAAAAATAATTATATAATTAGTATTTTTATACTTGTCTGGTGTGACAGTTTTTAATTGAGAACTGCTTGAGTTGGCCGCATCAACCCCTAATAAAAAAAAAACTTTTACATTTGTCAATTTTAGGCTAGAAAATATGACAGCTTTTGAAATCATGGGTGTGGCTGCTTGCAACACAAACAGAACTTGCACTGCTACTCTTGTCCTTAGCAATGGTCAAAAGCTTGGTGGGGTGGGATTATCAGGTAAAACTCTTGCTTTTGCTTTGGATCCTGACTTCCAAAGCTAGTTCATAATCAATTATCATTTTTAATTTTATTTTTTTTCTATAAACATGTAATAAAACACAAAATATACATGAATGTGTAAGTTTTTGAAAAAAAAAATTTATTAGCTGAACCCACTTTTGAAAAAATTATCCATCCATGTATGTTATGGTCATGTTTGATATTGGGATATATAGAGGGGAATATACTTTTTTGACTAGATATAGGGGATAAAGAAAAACATATGGGTCTCACATTTTTTATATCATTTGTTTGGTTATCCGATATGAAATCTGATGATGTATTATATCCTCCAAAAGTAAATGATATGTAATACTAACTTCCTATGATATTACTGATCCCCTACCAAAGGATGGATAATCATCCTTTTAAAAAATAATTACTCTTTTTTTATTTTATACTATATCTTACTCTAACCAAATATAATAAAATTGATTACACAATATATATAATTCATCTCATATCCTAAATATATTATATTACATTCCATATCCCTAAGTATTACATATGCTCCTTACCCTCTTATATCCAATTCGAACAATTAAACATAGCCAGTGTCTTGTTTTGTAACCGATTTTTATGTCCTGGACGTATTCTTTTGGATAAATTTGTATTGATCTCTCCTAAGATTTAGAGAAAATACAAGAAGCCCCACAACTTTGCAGAAATCACCAACCACATTCTACTATTATTTTTGACTGTTGACAAGAACTTTCGTGTATTAGCTCTCGTTAATCACTCTTTTCACTTGTTTTCAATAAATTTTTAAAATCAGTAAACTACGAATGAGATGACTAGGTCTATCCCTACAAGTTTAGGAAGACTCAAAGAGTTGACTAAATTGCAACACTTCCATAATTCTTGGAAAGGCCTCTTGTCCCAAAACCATTTACAGGGTCTTGCAAAACTATGAGTTTTCTCCGTATCTTCAGACACAACTTGCATTTTTGTTGTGACACATGAATGGGTTCCTCCATTTAGCCTGTTAACTATCCAAATCAGTAACTATCTATTGGGTCCAAAATTTCCAACATGGCAAAGAAATTAAAAAGAACTTTCATCCATAGTCCTCACAAATGTCTCCATTTTAGATACAATACCTGACTGGTTTTGGAAATTGTCAATGCAAATTGACATGCTCGATTTATCTCGCAACCAAATTGTCGGTGTTGTTCCCAACTCATAAGGAATTTCCTTTGTGGACTTGAGTTTCAATTGCCTGGAAGGCACAATCCCACTATGGCCTAATGTAATGTTTCTCTTTCTAAATAACAATTTATTTTCAGGAGCAATTCCTTTGACTATTGGCCTAATGTAAATAGGACACGTTGGTTGGGAGTTAGAGTTGAGAATGCCAAAAACTTAGTCGAAAAAAGACGTTTGGGGGGCGAAAATGCAAAACAGGTGCCCAACCACTATTGTGATGTAACAGGTAGCTTTCCCGTGCCAAATATGACCTATAGGGACAGACGGTACGTAAATAGGACTCGTAGGTTGGGAGTTAGAGTCGAGAATGCCTTAAACTTAGTCAAAAAAGGCGTTCGGGGGGCGAAAATGAAAAACAGCCCCCCAACCACTGTTGTGATGTAACGGGCAGCTTCCCCGTGCCAAATATGACCTGTAGGGACAAACGGTACGTAAATAGGAAACGTAGGTTGGGAGTTAGTGTACAGAATGCCTTAAATTTAGTCAGAAAAAGGCGTTTGCAGGGCGAAAATGCAAAACAGCCCCCCAACCAATAGTGTGATGTAACGAGCAACTTTTCTCGTGCCAAATGTGACTTGTATGGACAGATGGCACGTAAATAGGACACGTAGATTGGGAGTTAGAGTAAAAAATGCCTTAAATGAATGCCTTCAATTTAGTCAAAAAAGGCATTCAGGGGGTGAAAATGCGAAACAGCCCCCCAACTACTATTGTGATGTAACGGGCAGCTTCCCTGTGTCAAATGTGACCTGTACGGACATACAGTACATAAATAGGACACGTAGATTAAGAGTTAGAGTGGAAAACACCTTCAACTTAGTCAAAAATAGCGTTCGAGGCCAAAAAATGGAAAAATAATTATTAATTATGTACAATGATTACTTGTAAAATATTATTGGTTGCCTAATATATGCGTTCGAGTTTTACATAATTTTCATTCATATATATTTGAGTATGCAAAACTAATGATTAATTTGAAAAGATTAATTAAATTCGAGTTATATATATATATTTGTAATTTAAAATATGCCAATATTTAGTTAATACTAATGATTAATTTTATTTTTACAGATTTTTTTGGCGTGGAATTGTGGATACAACTTTTTTTGATAAGTACAGAAGACATTGTTTTTATACCTCCGTCCTTAGAATTGTTTGTACAAATTACTTTTTTGGTGTGGTACATATCTAAAATTTGGCATGGTACGGATTACCTTTTGACGGAGTACAAATTAGTTTTTGGTGCGATACAAATTAATTTTTTGGTGGTACAGATTACTCTTTTGGCATGGTACATATTACCTTTTGGATATTAGATTTGGTTAATCCTATGTTATGTATGGAATTATATTTTTGAGGTTGGATTATACTTGGTTTGTATGAAATTTCTGATGACTAAATATTTAATAGTAAAAAAGAAACAAAATACTTTTGGCAACCAAATAGTTAGTAGCCAAAACAAATCAAATTGAGAGAAGAAACTATTGCCGATTAAATAGTTTAGTCACGAAAGAACAAGGCATCCTTCAGCGACTAAAAGTTTTAGTCGCCAATAGTTGAATTCATTTTTATGTAGAAACTTTCAGCGACTAATATTTTAGTCGCCAAAAGGTGACCTTTGGCAACTAATAAATTTTTAGTAGCCAAAAGTTGAAAATTAGTGACCAAATAAATTTTAGTCACCAATACTATTGCCGACAAAGTATACCCGACTAACTGGGTGACTAAAATTTTTAATCGCCATTGACTTTTGGCGACTAAAAATGAGGCTTTGGCGACTAATTTTTTAGTAGCCGAATGTGTATTTTCTTGTAGTGCATGAAAAGCTTACACCTCAACATCTCCAAGCTTATGCATGAAATATACATAAGAGGAATATAAGTTAGCTTACATGACTCAACTCGTGTTTAGTGTTGTATCTTTTATACAGCCAGGCCCAAACCCAAATAAAGGAGGAGGGTTGCGTGCCAGGTAATCTGATAACTAGCATGTAAAAATCCCTATGAACATTAATCCTACTATGAATCCCTGACCCCATTCTACCTGATCTATATTTACTATTGAGAAAATTTGTGTTATCATTGTGATTGGTGGTTTCTCATTTCTCTCTTTGTTGTAGAGGTTGAAACAAGAATTAATGCGGAAAACATCCTTGAAGAGCGGGATCCACAATATGATGCTATGCTTGGTCAAATGGCGGGAAGAATTAGATCCAAACCTGGAGGGAAACTTGAGATGGGTGAGGTGAGTTCATGGAAGCTCATATTATTCCTCTAAATTCCTCAACAAGTACTCTTGTGAATTCTCATTGATATTTCTCAGTATTTACTGCAGCTCAACTCTTGTGCAAGAGATTTATTCTTAGTTTTAAGTATTTGGGGATAAATCTAATGATTTATAGGCCTTGGATAGTAAAAAAGTTTTGTGCTATTACTGGTTTTGCATAGTAGCATTAATGCTCTGAGTAGAGCTTCCATGCATGCTTTGTGGAAATATTTTTGTTTTTAGTACAAAATCTCATCATGAGTAATTATCATTATCTCATTTACTTTCTGCCATAAGCTCAGTTAAGAATTTTATCAATGTTATTGTGAAACCTGTTTGGTTGTTCCCGTGGCAACCCAAGCAGCTCATGGGATGGATGCATGCGAGACTCATAGAAGCAGTTAAAACAGTTTAGGGATATGAGGTAAATCATCATTGGAATATTATATTGCCAGTACTTTCCGGCACTCTGTAGAATGAAATGTTTGCTAGATATTAAAAAACTGTAGAAGGCCAGATTGTTGGTACTATCATTTTTTCCGTTTTCATCTTTCATGTTTTCTGAAATAAAAACAATGAACAAGTTTGAAAACACCCGTCATTTTCATTTTTGTACAAGCAATTTTTTTAAAACAACATTTGCATGTTTTCTAAAAAGTGGGTTGTATTTGATTTTTTTTTTCCCACAATCAATTTTGAGACACAATTTATGAAACAAGTTTTATGTGTTTTCTAAAACACAACCAAACAAAAAAAACTCTAAATCTTCACATGAATGCTGGAATAGTCCTAACATAGTGGCATGAAGCTTTATAAAATCTATATATATATATGTATATATCTCTATATATATTTTCCATTTTGTTGAGAATTTGCTGCAAGTGGACATAATTTTTCAGTTGAAGTGGAAATACTTCATTTTAGTAGAGATTATGCTTTATAAGGTGTTGTTGAGTTGATTTTTAGGATTCTGTTGCAGACATCTGTGGTGGATAAGAATAAAAGGCCCATGCCCAAATTGAGAAATACATCATAGGAGTCCAGCAGATATGAGGAAAGACTTGTTCCTCCAGGGACCCTGAATGTGACACAGCTATGGCACATCATCCTCCTGCATCAAGGCAAGGCCAATGATCACAATGGGCACATGGATTTCACCAAGATTGCCGACAAGTTCCGAATTGATGTTGTGCAGATCCAAAAGATCCTCCAATCTGTTTCATTGCCTCCGAAGGACAGCAGCAAAGAGAGAAATGGTAAGTGATGACTACTGGCTTTTAACCTTTCAGTTTTGTTTTACTAACAGAAATTTTTTGTTTGTTGAGCAATAAATATTGCTCTAAAGAAAATGTGATGTGCGAATTCATGGATTGGCTGAGTGCTTGACATCTTCACATATGAAATTGTAGGGACTTTTTTGTGATTTGGTGGGTTTGATGGTGAGGAGTTCTTGAGTTTAGCTTTGGTAAATACTTAATGTAATTGATAATTTATAATTTGGAATACAGTGAAGTTACTGCTCTGTTTGTTTTGATGGAAAACAGTTTTTGAAAAATGATTTTCACATTTTTTGAAGTTTTGTACGATAGAAAACAAAAGTCAACTAAAAAACTAGCTTATTTGGACAAATAATGTTTTTCATTCTTAGAAAGTGGTAAGTTTTTCAAATTATCATTGTCGCGTCCACCACTGCGTCACCACCACCTTTACCACGACCACCACCACTGACTACCACTGCCACCTACGCCCACCACCGCCATCACCATCACAACCACAGCTACCTCCATCTCCACCACCCCACCACCACTTCTAACATAACAACAAACACATTGTTTCAAGGTCATAACCAAATGTTAGAAAATGGTTTTGGTCAAAACAAATGGAACAGACATTTCTTCAATTCTTTGCAGTGGATTCAGGAGCATCAACCATAAAAATCTCAATCAATCAAATTTATTTCTTAAAGAAGGATACAATTTTCTTGAAGATGCTCACTAGCTTAGTCGGTGAAGTATACTGTGGTTCAAGTCACGCCATCACCCTAATTGAGAGGATTTATGAAGAGAGAAAGAGAGAGACAGAGACAACAAGAGAGATTATTTTACTTCAAATGCAATTTTAAGTTAGATTTTTTTTTTTTTTTTGGGTGAATATTTTAAGTTAGAATTTTATGTACCTTCTTTGGCAAAACTTATTTATCTATAATGTAGTTTAGAGCATATGGGAGTTGTAGCCTTACCTATATGTATATATATATATATATATTTTTTTTTATCAGAGCCTTACTTATATTTGATCTGTCTTATTACTTATATATTTTTTGGCTTTGGTTGTTGGGGTAGTGTGTCTCACAACTGCTGTTGACTTTAGTTGTGCTAGGCTGATTTGGTCTAGATTATGTATAGAAAGCAAAATATACATATTTTGTGTAAAGAAAGTCATGAAACTATAGTTAGGGTACAATTCGGACAAGCTCAATTAGAACAACCCAAGTTCTAACTCATAAAATTTTAGGGGGTTAGGATAATTATAAATTTGATCCGGACCTTGTCTGGAATTTGCTAATTCAAATTTTATTTGGTCATGGTCTGGCTTGAAGTCAGATTTGAGCTGGGCTTGGATTGACCCTAAACCTGATGAAATCAGTGCGAGATGCAACCTTAATGTAGAGTTTGGAGAGAACATGCTTTGAAAAAAAAAAGAGAATATAGGAACATTTGATCTGTCATTATTTATATACATTTTTGCTTTTGTTATTGGAGTAGTCTGTCTCACAGCTGCTATTGGCTTGACTTTTGCAATTGAGCTTTTATTAAAAGCTCTTAAAATTTTAAAAGAATGATATGAAATGATTGCTATTTATTTTTGAACTTCGGCAATGCTAAATCGTAGTTGCTTTTATTTTTGATGAGCATAGACTATGTGAAGCATCTGTAGCTAGTGAATGTTTATGTCATTGAGGTGTAGCTATGCACCCACACCCATGGATTTGTTGGGTTGGCACCATCTCTATGGTCCAGTTTGATGTAGCTTTGAAGCTAACTTCTCTCAAATTTAAAGTAGAAGTGTTTATGGTTTGACAATTCTCTCAAATTTTCCAAAACTTTAAAGTTATAAACATACGACTTTGTTTTCCATGGTTGCACAATTGCAAAAATTGAAAATGTTTTTGCATTTAACTATTTTTCTATGAAATTTCAGCAGCTTCGCAAAGGGGGCACTGCTGAAAGAAAGAGAAAGACAAGTATAGTTTCAGCAGCGGCTTGCACATGAACATAGTTTGAACAGAAAAAGAAAGAGACCTATGACTCACAATAACAGAAAACAAAACTACAGATATCTTACCACAGAAGGTACAGAAAAGATGCAGCCATGGGTAGAACTCTAGTACATCTATATAAGTATGGGAAGTGAATGGCATGGGTGTGCCAAGTACCCCCATATTTATAACACTTTAGCTGACCTTGCTTGTGATAATAATAACAGTACAAGTTATCTCCATTTGCATGGATAAGAAAAATTCAAAAACCCAATAAAATTCTAGTCTTCATTAATGTTTATCAATTTGTTAGTTTATTATTATTATTATTATTATAACAACAACTGTGCTTCTGTATGTTAGCCTAAACTGTAACCTTACTTTGGAAAAGCATGGTATACATAAAAAAATGACAAATTACTTCTATAATAAGGGACAGGGAAAAAAGACATAAATAGAGTTAATAGCGTTACCTTCTCCATTTTAGCCCACTAATCGGGCGATGCATTGAACAACCCAGTTACTTGGTCAAACCTAATTCCACTTGGGCCTTTCCGGCAATCCATGAGCTTCAACCATGCATGCCATTCGCTCTTCAATAAATTGTACTTGTTTTTCAGTTGTTTCGTCTCATGCAGCCTCCTAGTTGCTGCCTCAAAAGTCTTAGACAACGGCCGGTGCCCATTCGAACTGATTGACATGTGCGGCCTGTTACCTGCGTCTATTTCCTTAAGTACAAGTTCCAAGAAGATCCGTGTCGACTCTCCATCCCAAATTGCTTTATGATAAGTTGGTTGCCCTTTCCCTTTGCTGGAAGGGGTACGAGAGATGGATCAATGTGATGCCATGCTTACTATAATAACGTTGTGGAAAAGGAACCCATGTAGAAATATTTATACAAACAATACAAGCATTACAAATATTATTAACAAAACATTCATGTCAGCAATGTCGTATAGAGGGAAACATGAAAATTTACGAACAGTACTAATCATGTGTCAAATGTGGTACAGAGGGGAGCATTCATGGCTATTGGCTCAGTTGGCAAAAGCTTTATTTATGAACATTAGTATTTCAAACATAACAAACACTTGCGGAAACATATGATAACTACCTGTTCACAAACATAACATAAAAAAATAAAAATAAAATAAAAAATTGAACCACAAAACATAATGGTGGGAATAATAATAGGGTAAGGGTCGCAGCACGGTTAAATACATCACATACCGAATAACAAAATAATGACGATGATGCACAAAACACATGTCACTACTTTAAGTACACACTGAGTATGTTCAATGTCAATCAAACGAGCGACATTGTCTCTGTCATTCTCAGTAGGCCTTTGTTGCCCATATTTGTCACACCACCCAATCCAATTGACACATGGCTGAGGTTAAAAAATATATTAGTGATGGTTTTACAAGGAAATTTAAAAGTGGAGATGTTTGTACTCACCACTCCACGAGGGCATTGGTAATATGCACGACCTGGGTTTTATGCAGAACGAGAAATCATTATGATATAGTGCCCATACCCACAACACACATACGGCCTGGTTGTATTGATGTGGCAATTGACATAAATGAGGCCATGGTTTCTTTCGTAACTTGTTTCGGGACATAACAAGCAGAACAAGAACAGGTCAATGGGTGTGACACTTTTGTTACGGACATCATTTTCGTGTGCTAACTGATTTGTGCTTGTAGACGCGCTCCCGGGAACCCTCCGATATCCGCGCGCCTCTTGCGAAACGGCGCGAATCTCGTTTAGTTCTGAGCTACTACAGTTTGGACTCAAATGTCACGGTTCTGAATCTAGTCTCACAATGTGCAATATGAGACCGATAAATCACCAAAGAGTCCAAATCCAGCAAATCATTTTTGGAAAACTAATTTTTAATAAAGAAGTGCCAAACATGGACTGCTTTGCCAGATACAGAGTCGCCACCTAAATATTTTATTTTTTGGGAAATCAAAGAAACCCTGACTCGTGCCTAAGGCCACGTGTCCGTCATCACCAAAGTTGCCTCGGCTCAGGAACTTGGGTACGATTGGGGAAGGTCATTTAATGAGCACCCCCGCTCTGTACTAAACATGATAGCTCGTTTTTTTAAAACACATGTGTTCTATTCCGGTTAATTAGCTAATCTTACTATGTGATGCGCACAACAAACAAGTATAGACTAGATCGCCTAATTTGGAACAAAACATTGCATGTTCGTTTGAAAAATAGTTTGAAGTTTATTACTCGCAAGTAGGCTAAAACACGAATTTCAATGAATTCTTCCAATTCAAGTAATCCAACCTTCACCCACAGGCATTCAGGCAGTTAATCACTTAAGCAGTTAGCCTCATGGCAAGCATGCTTTCATGGCAACATTAACACACATGCAGTATGCTAAAGCGTAAACACTTACAGTGTACTCCGAGCCAAAACAGAAAACTAGTTAGAAATCATGCATGATCCTAGTTCATGTTACGATGGCTAATGCAACACATGCGAAGATGCAACTAAAATAGGCTCGGCTATTCTAGAATGTCATGTGAAAATGCAACTTGATACATGTATTCAAATAGGAATTGAAATACAATGCAGTTAGTATGATGCGCCGAGCCCGGTGCATGCAATACGGATGACTGGTGCAAACATGCGAGCATAAGGTATGCTAAATGAAATATGCCCTAAAAACTAACCATCATAAGCGGTTAAGTAAAAGGGAGAAAGAAATGAGGGTTGGAAGACATGCATCACACACACGCATGCATATTACAAAAATGTGCCCTCTCGAGGGAGGGACCGAATAAAGAGCTAACTAGCTAATCTAAGCTAATTAAACTAATTATTACACAACGAATTAATTAACTAATCCTAGTTAACTAATTATTACAAAACAAATTGAATTAGCTAAACATATTAACTAATAAATTACAAACCAAAGCATAAGCTAGCTATCTAAGCATGACAGCTAAGGAAAGCAATAAAACAGGAGCCTCGAAGCAAGGAGGATGCATGCACGTCTGGTTGCCTCGTTCGAAAATCCAATGCGATGCCCCAATTCGCCTCTGTTTGCAATCTGCTCTTAGGAACTTGCACCAAGCTCCAGAAAGATGAAACTCCACCTTGGGAATCCAATGGGAGGGTGGCCGACCACTTTTGGTTGTTGAAAAATCAGAAAAGTGGTCGGCCAGCTAGTTTTTCTGGCTGGCTGGCCAGTTGTTGTTGCTGAACTGCATTTTTCTGCAACAGAGAGCAAGAAAGGGCATAGCGATATATTTGCAGCATATGTGTGCACAACCACCCTCCCTATCATGTAATGAACTCAAGGGGGTGTGGTTCTCGACCCTCGGGCCACCAATCGCGCATTTCAATTCATGATGGCCGAGAGACGAAGTTGCACAATTCAATATGGAATGAATGCACAAGTAAACACATAAAGCCTAAAACTCTATCATGGGTGATCAAGAGCGTCGGCGACTGAGAATTAAGGCACATTTCATCACTTGAAGTATGAAACGTCCCTCTTTTCCCGTGTTTGGACTAACACCTATGCCAAACACAAATGCAAGCAACATAGCAAACATGCAATGCGACTACATGGCATACACAATGCTATGGACAATATGGCATACTCAATGCAATATGATCGTGGCATGCTCAATGCAAACAACAACATAACATGCACAACACATTATAATGGCATACACAATGCGACAATGGACTTAAACCAAGATGGATAGGCCTCAGCCATGCCTAAATCAGTGGCCATAACACCAAAATAAAGGCACCAAAATGCAAAGCATGCATGCACAATGCATTGGCCAATCAAGTAGGCCAAAGAGCACAACTCTCAAGAGTGCTCAAGGAGTGATAAAAGTGGAAGTGTAACAACACTAAGTGCACTGAAATGAGGTAAGAAATGATGCCAAATCATTCAAACAACACAAGTATGGCATGCAAAGGTCCTAAGGCATGAAAGCTAGCAAAGAACAACACATAGGAGGCATGCAATACATGGCACAAATGCATGAACTAAGCATGGACAGAGCTCAAGTAGGTCAAAATAAGGACCTAAACATGCTGAGATGATGGCTCAAATACCTAGGCATGCAAGCATACAAGCTAAACCATAAACTAGGCAATCATGCACAACACTTAAAGGCATTCAAAGCATGGATGAAGTGAGAACATGGCAAGTCTATATGCTCTGAAATATCATGTTAAGTGATGCCAAATCAAGTACACAACTCAAATGAAGCATGCAATGGTGCTCAAAGCTTGAAGTAAGCAAGAGCATTTACACTACAAGTATACAAAACATGAAGCATGTGGTTAAGGCCACCCAAAACAGTCTTAGAACATGTTAAAATGAGACTAAAACATGTATGGATAGAAGCCAAAATGTGCTAGCATGAGGGGGCATAAGACATGGAGTATGCAAGGCAAATAGAGTGGATTACACTACACCTATTAGGACCAAACATGGTATCTCATAAGCAACAAAAATCAGAGTTATATTATGGCATAATAACCCCAAAAACACATTGAAATGATGGCTCGCAAGCTAAGGCATGAAGGCATACGCAATGGTTCATGTTAAGGCATAAAGGGGCAAACCCTCCAACGCATTGATTAAGTGATAAATGCAAGTGCATGGCCATGAAACATGGACTGAAATCACATAATAAATGATGCCAAATCATTCACATAGTCCAAGTAAAGCATGCTAGAGGACTTGATACACAAAGCTAACAAGCTAGAATGAAC
The DNA here is from genome assembly GCA_030407325.1 of Camellia japonica. NCBI lineage: Eukaryota > Viridiplantae > Streptophyta > Magnoliopsida > Ericales > Theaceae > Camellia > Camellia japonica. Next base: position 24,476 of record JAPPVO010008085.1, read on the forward strand.
CATAGCTATACAAAGCAAGTCATGCATGGCCCAAACAACCAAAATCAGACCTTAAAAATGCTAAAACATGATCAAAGTCTTCTCAGAGCTAAGCCAAAAGCATGCTAAAATGACATGTCAAAGCATGATGCATGTTAGGCTATTTCATGGGATTGCATTACAAGTGCATGAAGCATGCAAGGGCCAACCAAACCAAACCAAAACAGAGTCATGATATGGTAAAACATCACCAAAAACATACTGAAAAGGAAAGAAAATAAGCTAGAATGACATGCTCAAACATGAGGCATACAAAGCTAGTTTAAGGGATTTACACTACAAGTGTATAAGGCATGCATGGAGTGACCAAACCAAGCAAAAACAGTGGCATGCCTTAGCAAAATAACCACAAATACAAGCTAAGACATGGCCAACATGAACTTAACAAAGGTGCTCAAATATGAGGCATTTAAAGCAAGTAAACAAGACACAAAGGAGAGGGGATGATCCTCTCCTATTTAGGACTCCAAAACCACCTTCCCACCACTAAAAATCCTCTGGATTTCAGTGGTAGGAAGGCCATGCAAAGGGTTCAACAAGAGCCTAAATGGATGGCTCTAAACAAGGCCTAACAAGGCCTAAGAGGGGGTAAATCACCCAAACGAAAAAGTGACCTTGAACAACTATTTTAAGCATGCAAAAACAGAACTTTTTCTAGTTAAGAGTTGAGCTTAAAAACAGATGCAAGAAGGGATAAAAGCCTAAGCAAGAAAGGGGTATTTAAAGGTCAAAAACTCACCCTTAAAGACCTTCTTTACCACTGCAACTCTAGTAACCTTTTCAAGCTCAAAGCAACCCAAGAACACCAAAACCAGCTCCTAAGCACCTTAGTAGCAAAAGGATGGTGTTTGAGTGTGTGTTTGTGTGAAAAAGCAAGACAAAACTACACTTTTGAACACAAAACAAGAGCAAAATGAAGAAGTATAGATATAGGCTATATGTATAACTCAAGGGAGTTTTTTCTGAACCTAGAGGAGGGAGGAGGAGCCTCCCTCTTATAGAAACCAAAAGGCTAAGCTTCTTGGAGAAGCTAAGCTTCAAACAAATCCCTCCATACACGTGTATGGAGGATAGCCCAAATGTCCTCCAACTGTGCCAGCTGGAGGAAAATATCTCCAAAAAGGTGCCAAAAAGCAGCCAACCACTTGAAGTGGTCGGCCTGCTACTTAAAGTGGTCGACCAACCACTTCAAGTGGTCTCCAAGGACAAAAACTGGTCGGCCACAGGTAGGAGAAGTCCAGGCACCAAAAACAAGCAAGTGGAGTGGTGGTCGACCAGAAAAGATGCCCCAAAGACCAAGAAAGCCAGTTGTCCGACCAGAAAATTGGCTGGCAGAAGGAAAAGTGGTCGACCCGAAGAAATATTGGTCTCCCACCCTTGTGCCACCTTCCAAACAAGGAAACTAAGGTTTGTACCAAAAACAAACCAAAGCAGATGCAAGACGAGAGATCAGGAGGCAAAGCACGCGGTCAAAAGTCCCGAAAACTAGCTAACGAGCACCAAAAATGGTATGCAACCACAAAAGTGGTCTCCCGGACCACAGTGTCCCTCTAGGCAGAGGCAACAAGGTGTGGTTCAAAAACCACACCAAACAGAGAATGTTAAGCGGTCCCGAGACAAGGCGTGTGGCCAAAGGCTCCAAAAATCGGAAACTAGTCTCCAAACGGGAAAAGTGGCCTACGACAACAAAAAGTGGTCTATGACCGCAAAGAGATGGCCTACAAGACCACTCCCTCCCACCGGGAAGAGAAAACAAGATTCGGTCCACAAACCGAGCTGAAGCAGAAAGAGTTCAGAGGCCTAGAGGCAAGGCTCTCAGCCAAAACTCTGAAACCTCTAAACGAGCACAACATGCACCATCACCGAGCGCTCAATCGATGATGTCTAAGTCTTAAGGTCGGTCAAAAATGGGGTGTCTACAGTTGCCCCTCTTTGACAGAACTCGAAAGTCATAAATGACGGGAGTGAATGTCAAAGCCCAGAGACGACCCATTTTTGACAAGGCCGAAGACTTAGACAAACAGGCAAGACAACAAAGAAATGCGCCTGCAGGCAGGGGCAAAATGCAAATGACATGCACAAAGCCGAACATAACTTATGATCATGCAAAGAAAGCTGTAACGAAGCAATTATACACAATAAATGCAATAGTTTAAGCAGGCGAATTCAAACCAAACTACATTACATGCAGAAAGGATGTAAGAGAATTATACAATTCTCGCTACGTCTCACACGGAGTACATACAATACCATCTGGTTCGTCTGGTCGCGCCAGCTTCAAATGAACCATACATACAATATCGTGCCTGCAAAAGAAAGAAACTCAACAGGTACAATATCGTTAGAAAGATGCATAACAATGCAAGCGAAAAGTGCTTAACAACGCAAGTGGAGAGGTGCATGACAATGCAACCTAAGTGTGACGCATAACAATGCGGAAGGGATGCAAAAGAATGCAACCTAAGTGTGACGCATAACAATGTGGAAGGGATGCAAAACAATGCAACCTAAATGTGACGCATAACAATGCGGAAGTACGTATAATGATGCAAGTAAAACGAGCGTGACAACAAAAGTGGTGAGTGCATATTAAAGCCACAAGCGATGTACATAACAATGTAGGTGAAACGTGCGCAACAACGCGTGTAAAAAGTGCAAGACAATGCAAAAGAAATGAGCAACTTCAAATGTGTGCGTTTGAAAGGAAATGCTAAAAGAAGAAACGTAAGCCTTGACAAGCATAATTCAACCATAACCTCCGATTTACCTCTCGGAAGGGTCACAACATACTTAAAAAGGATACACCTCGCTCTTTGGTCAAGTGACGATGAGCCATGCATAGAAGGCTTGGATCGAAGTTCCGCGGGGATACTTTTGAGCCGAAAAGTGTACTTTTCTTACACTTTCTCGAGGACCGGGGACTCCAATCACCACCAAAACACACAGGAAGAACAAAGGGACCTTGGAGACCACCCAGGAGGCTGACCGACCAGTTAGGAAGTTGGTCGACCAGTTGTTGCCCACCAAAGTGGTAGGCCGACCAGAAAAACTGGCTGGCCGACCAGTTTACAGAATTTCGGGGCAAATTGGTCTTTTACCTTCGGTTCTTTAAGTACACAGCTCCAAATCAGTTTTGCTCACAACCACAAGGCTGAAATACATTCTCCTTTGCTCCTAGACCCTTTTCTCTCTCAGATCTGCACTTTATACGCGTTTTCCAACGCCCCACGCGAAGTTGTTTTGCGAAAACTTTCGATTCTCTTCGTTTTGAACCGATTAGAATTTGTTTTCGGAGCTTCTTTCTCCATTTTCACCACTTGAGGTAAGTTTATCTCAAAGTTGGCACCTTTTCTTAGACGTTGACTTTTGTTGACTTTTTTTCTTTCCGAGAGTTGACTTTTTGCGATTTTGGCTCATTTTGCTCGTTTTTGCATCATTTCGCAGATATCTTCAGATGGCTGACGACATCCTGTATGGCAGAGGTCCTCCATATGTCGAGGACGAGCCCGAGATCATACCGTTACCTCCGAGGATACGGCCATTCGACCCGGAGGAGTACGACCCAGAGGAGCACATCCTACCTCCTTACATGTTCTACCACTTCACGGACTTCGCTCGGCGGGCACCCACAGACCTGCTGCTACGGGAGCCGAAGTCCCATTTGTCTCATCACGCGCATGAGGTACGTAGTTTACTTTTGCATTTCTTGTACATTTCAAATGCAACAATTCACTAATTCTGAACACGCAGTTCACACATAGCACTCTGCTAATTCGGCACACAGCTCATTTCGGGCACACAGCACATTACACTGCTCAATCTGAACACACAGTCCATAACACAGCATTCAATTTGGTTGGCACACAGCTCATAACACTGCTCAATCTAAACACGCAGTTCATAACACAACATTCGATTTAATTGGCACACAGCTCATAACACTGCTTAATCTGAACACCCAGTTCATAACACAGCATTCGATTTGGTTTGCACACAGCTCATAATACTGCTCAATCTGAACACACAGTCCATAACACAGCATTCTGTTTGGTTGGCACACAGCTCATAATACTGCTCAATCTGAACACGCAGTTCATAACACAGCATTCGATTTAGTTGGCACACAGCTCATAACACTGCTCAATCTAAACACGCAGTTCATAACACAACAATCTGATTTAGTTGGCACATAGCTCATAACACTGCTCAATCTGAACACACAGTTCATAACACAGCATTCGATTTAGTTGGCACACAGCTCATAATACTACTCAATCTGAACACGTAGTTCATAACACAGCATTCGATTTAGTTGGCACACAGCTCATAACACTGCTTAATCTAAACACGCAGTTCATAACACAGCATTCGATTTATAGCACACTGCTCAATCTGAACATGCAGTCCATAACGCAGTACACTTTTTCATAGCATAGCACACCGCTCAATCTGAACACGCAGTTCATAACACGGTATTCGGTTTATAGCACACTGCTCAATCTGAACACGCAGTCCATAACGCAGTACACTTTTTCATAACATAGCACACCGCTTAATATGAACACGCAGTTCATAACACGGTATTCGGTTTATAGCACACTGCTTAATCTGATCACGCAGTCCATAACGAGTACACTTTTTCATAACATAGCACACCGCTCAATCTGAACACGCAGTCCATAACGCAGTACACTTTTTCATAACATAGCACACCACTCAATCTGAACGCACAGTTCATAACACAATATTCGATTTATAGCACACTGCTCAATCTGAACACGCAGTCCATAACGCAATACACTTTTTCATAACATAGCACACCGCTCAATCTGAACACGCAGTTCATAACACGGTATTCGGTTTATAGCACACTACTCAATCTGAACACGCAGTGCATAACGCGGTACACTTTTTCGTAACATAGCACATCGCTCAATCTAAACACGCAGTTCATAACACGGTATTCGGTTTATAGCACACTGCTCAATCTGAACACGCAGTCCATAACGCAGTACACTTTTTCATAACATAGCACACCGCTCAATCTGAACACACAGTTCACAACACGGTATTCGGTTTATAGCACACTGCTCAATCTGAACATGCAGTCCATAACGCAGTACACTTTTTCATTTTGCACACAGCTCTAACATTTCAATTTGAACACGCAGCTCACATATTTGAACTTGAACATGCAGCTCACACATTTGAATTTGAACACGCAGCTCACACATTTGAATTTGAACACGCAGGTCACACATTTGAACTTAAACACGCAGCTCACACATTTGAACCTGAACATGCAGCTCACACATTTGAATTTGAACACGCAGCTCACACATTTGAATTTGAACACGCAGCTTAAACATTTGGATTTGAACACGCAGCTCACACATTTGAATCTGAGCATGCAGCTCACATATTTTAATTTGAACATGCAGCTCATACATTTGGATTTGAACACGCAGCTTGCACATTTGAATCTGAACACGCAGCTCACATATTTGAATCTGAACACGCAACTCATACATTTGAATTTGAACATGCAGCTCATACTTTTGAATTTGAAACTTAATACATCTGTTCATTCTGAATGCAGGTATCCTCCTGTTTCACAAGGGGTTATGGATCTATCCTTGCGAGGGAGTGGTACATGGAGCTCCCAGATGGTGTCCGACACATTGTGGACGAGGCAGGATTTGGCCTATTTTGTGCAGGATTGTCACGTCACCCGGCGAGCAGGACTCTCCTGGGCGCACTCGTGGAGAGATGGTGGGACACCACCAACTCTTTCCATTTCTTGGCCACCGGAGATATGACGATGACCCCATTTGATTTCTCCATGCTGACAAGCCTTGACGTGGGAGGCCGGCCGATCCCATATGATGCAGATATGGGCGAGTGGGAGGCCGCTTGGATTTATCTGCTTGGAGCCCGTCCGCCGATTGACAGATCATTGGGTAGGGTCAGGTACACCTGGTTCTCCGAGCGGTACAGGGGGACTGCGCCCCAGACCATTGAGGCCGTAAAGCAGCATGCCCGAGGATTTTTGATATTCCTCCTCAGGACCACTTTGTTCTCCAACAGGGGGAACATAGTTGGGCTTTATCTGCTCAATGCTCTGGTGGACCTATCACGGGTCCGACTCTTTGATTGGGGTGGCGCTGCCCTCACTACCCTTTATTGCTACATGGGCGCGACTTCCCGCGAGCAGGGGACCATAGTTGGAGGCCATTGGGGAGCCTGGGAGGTACATTATACCCTCTTGATTTTCATTACTGCTTTTCATTATCTGTACACTGCGCACGGCACACATTACATTCTGTACTCTACATTCTGCACTCAGCATTCGGTATTTTCTGTACTTTCCGTATTTTGTACACCGTACACAGCATTCTATACTCAGCATTTTGCACTCAGCATTCGGTATTTTCTGTACATTTTGTATTCTGCATACTGTACACAGCATTCTGCATTTTCTGTACATTTTGTATTCTCACAGCCACTGCCTTGCCTTTCACAGCTATGGGTTTATGCATACTTCCCGACGCTGGCCCCTGAGCTCGAGGTTGAGGCACCTCTTGAGATCCCCTACTCGCGCAGATTCGAGGGTCAGTGCCGACCCAGGCCCCGACAGACTCTGCTCTACCTCTGGCAGTTCTTTGATACTGTACGAACGACGGAGGTAATCCAGAACTCTCAGTTCTTCATGCTTTCAGCTTTGATTTATCTTGCACATTTATGATATCTAATCATTGTATATATTCGATACCCGCAGGTGACCTGGCAGCCTTAGATTGGCATGCCAGGGAATCCTCGATTCCTGTTTGCTGGGGTATAGGGCACCTCGCGATACAGGATTATGCTTGAGGGACCGGTTGGCCGGGCATGGTTCCTCAGAAAGCACTTCATGTACCAGACGATGGGCAACTCCTACCAGGATGTCCCATCAGTGCCTCCACCGGAGATGCAGTCTGTAGGGGATCTCACACCCTGGAGGACAGAGGACCGCATGTTGGGTATTGACGCAGTCCTTTTCCTGGAGGAGGGGGATTACGCGACATATCGCCATACGTACCTGATGCCTCCGCTATCAGGTGTCCGTACCTCCAGGAGGAGAGCTGGTGACTTGCCTTCTTCGAGTCGCACCCGAGCTAGAGGCATTCCTTCAACCAACGGGGCCGGCTCATCGAGGGGCGAGACCGGATGGATGCCCCCGACTTGCTAGTATGCTGGATGGTCGGACCTTACGACCGAGTTGACAGGCTGGGAGTATGGGACACCATACCAGATTCCACTGGAGCCTCTACGGCCAGATCACCGATACATCAATGACCTTGACTCACCACCGGTATGTTCCACAGTTTTCATTTATCACTCAGATATTTAGACATTGATTCATTTACTGATGACTTGAACTTGCATCTGCAGCCTCCCAGAGAGTACACTGATGGGCTGCTCGAAGTGGTGGCCTCGCTAGAGGGCATGGTTCTGCGGAGGGAGACACTGCTGCACTCCTACAGCATCCCGGTATTTTCCAGTCTTCTTGCATTTATCATACTTCTGATGACATACTGAGACTGAACACTTCAACATACTGATTCACTGTATGCGTAGAGCACATCTGACACACCACATTCACATACTATATCTGCATGCACTCATTCTATGCATCATTCTTGCATCTGATATACATACTCTGGCTGATGTAATCAAATTGTCTTTTCAGGTCGCACCTATACCGGCCGGGCCATCCAGGCCTTCTCGAGCTACTAGGAGGGGCATATCGACTCGCGGCCGAGGTGGGCGCAGAGCACCTATCAGTCAGGATGACGAGGAGTCTAACGAGGAGGAGGAGTCAGCACATCCTCAGTCTGAGACATCTGCAGGCAGAGAGGATGACTCTGGTTCGGGTTCCGAGGATGGAGGTGACACCGAGGAGGCTTCCGAGGATGGTGGCTCCGATTCAGACGGAGATGCTGACGATGATGGCGCAGAGGCTGCTCGGGCGAAGAGGACCTCTCGGTCTTGAGCTTGATGGCAGATGTTCCTGCTTTATTTTCCTTTTTACATGTAGTTGTAGCACATTGTACAGCTTAGGCAATCTTATTTTTTTTCTTCAAAACTTGTACCCTTGTTGTAAAATGTTGTAAAAAGAGAATATGATGGAATGAAAATGGCTTTTGTTTAAAAAGTGTTGTACTTGTATTTTGAGCATCGCATCACACCATTTTGCACAAAAATGAGATTTGAATAAAAATTGAACAACGTGTATTGCCAAGTCAGGTAGTGAACCGACACAACAAAACAAAACAACTTAACTCACTAAGAAACAAAACCTTAGCAAGTTTACAACTCGATAAGCAACGAGCAACAACTTGATAAACAAAGAACAACAACTCGATAATCAAAGAGCAACAACTCGATAATCAAAGAGCAACAACTCGATAAGCAAAGCCTAACAACTCGACGAGCGAATGCATTTCGAGACAAACAAAGTGACAAAAATGCATCTGGAACAGAGGTAAACTCGGATCTTCAGTACTCTCAGCACATGGGGAAGTTAAAGACTCACTCTTGGAAGCAAGAAACAGCTGGAGACCAGCTTTTGCACATGGCCGACCACTTTTAAAGCTTGCCGACCAGTTTTTCTGTTTGCAACCCAAAAAAAAGTAGCTGGCCGACCAGAAAAAGTGGTCAGCCGACCACTTGTCTTGGGAACCTCCAGTTTTCTGACACCTGTCCTCCAAACAATGGCTTATCCTCCATAAAGGTTCCAGCTTCGTGGTTCTCTGATTCTAACTTAGTTTTGCACCAAAATGGAAGCATTTCTTGTCCAAAATCTCACAAATTGGATTGCTACCTTAGATGGCTCGGAAAAGGCGAATTTCTGGGGCTTCAGCATAAATGCACTATTCACGCTGAGTCACACCCTGCTACATTTTCCATTCCTTCATGCCGCGGAAAGGTTTTGGAACCCGGTAACACACGTCTTTAGCTTTGGCGGACAAGAGGTATGTCCCACTTTCGAAGACTTCCAAGTTCTGATGGAGTCAGAACGCAATGAAGAGATTTTGCCGCAATTCCACTTTGGTCACGTACAAGCCTTAAGGCGGATGTGTGGGCTTACTTTGCATGACGCTCGGTCATTAATTCGCGATGGAGTGTTGGATATCCCTAGCTTGATTTGTCGATTTTCTGATGCCGGTGACCGCAACGATCATGACTGGCAGGGCTATCGGCGACATGCGCTTTGCTTGTGCATGTTGTCTCATTTCTTGCTTGCCCCAGGCTTCGGTGGGTTTAGCTCTCGTTTGATTGAAGTTGCTGAGGGCTTAAAAGAGGGCAAGAGCTGTATTGCCATGACATTGGCTGAGACATTGATCGGTTTGGACGCTTTCTATCGTCAGGAGACGACTAGATTCGTGGGGAGTCCACTACTGCTGCAGGTAATGTTTCCCACCCTACCTTACATATATTTGTCACATCACTCAACCCTCAGGCTCGATTTTTCTCTCAAAACCCTTTTTCTCACTTTTTCTCTCGACGTACACCTCTCTATTCTTTAATCTCTCCTTTTTCATCCCTCCCCAGGTATGGTTGATGGATAAATTGAAGGTTGTGGACCCCTGCCCAGCATATTCAGCTCGCAACTATTTCTTCCGGCGACGCCTAGTCGATGCCCCTGATGAGGGACAGTGGTTCGACTAGATGTGCAGTCTATCCGCTACTGGTATTGCTTGGCACTGTCCTTGGCTCAATCTACCGGTGATGAGTTACAACATGACCCGCCAGCCTGGGATTCGGCTGATCGGCATGACACACTGTGTGTTCTATTTCCCATTCTGATTCTGGCGCCAGTTCGGCCATGATCAGATTTGTCCAGAAGGAGGGATGGAGTACCCGGCTGCATTTTCGGTCCGAGGCACGCAGCTTGCTCGGTATGCCACAGCATGGAGGACTGGAGGGCTTCTGGCCCCCGCTCCCACTTTTAGTTGCACCCTCTCTGATGAGTACATAGCTTGGCTTGTTGAGGAGGCACAGGTTGGGCCTATTTTGACATCAGAAGCTTCGACCAGCTCTGAGAGGGGGCGCAGGAACACCTGACTTACCCATGCCCCAAATTTATTGCTTTATCAGTACTTTCAAGTTTTGTTTATGAATGTAATAAAAAGCAAATTCGATTTGTATTCAAGAGTAGGAGAACTCTGTATTGAAATCAATGTAATTGAAAGTTGTGGGTATTGAAAATTTTCCGTTTGGTCTAAAAATGGTCTAAGTTGTAAAAAGATTGTTTTGAACAAAATCAACTTTTGGTAAAACTTTTCAAAACCATTTTCGATGTGGATCAGAACTGGACACGCCTGAGATCTGTCACTGAGATGCACAACCTCAGATTCCAGTAACTGGAAAGTTGCCCCTAGTCTGAATAGTACTGCATTTGAGATCACAACCGAGTTCTAGAATGCAGAATAGGCAAAGATGTCCAAATATGATCATATCGACAAAGTTGATCGGGGAAGTGTTTACAGCTGGACTTCAGAAGTTGCCTACGTATCCCAAAGATGGGAATCAAGCCTTACGTAGTTTAGCTTGGGTTCACTTGTGTATTAACACTCTCCTTTTGCGCTCTAACTTTTGCCAAGGCCGCCCTTTGCGGGTTTTCAACCTTGCGAGCTCAGTTTTTATAATTTCAATTTTTTCATGCTCTAACTTTTGCCTAGGTCGCCCTTTCAGATTTTCGGCCTAGCGAGCCACTCAGGGATAATATTTCTTCAACTTGTCTATGTTGATCGGCTGTGAGAACTCTAGTCCATCTAGGTCCATAAAACTACAGCTCCACCTGACCAAATAGACTTGATGATGTAAGGACCAGTCCAATTGGGTCTGAACTTGCCCCTAGGGTCGTGGATGGGGGCTCGGTTGTCTTTGAGCACTAGATCCCCTTCTTTCAAATTCTTGGACTTAACCTTCTTGTTGAAAGCCCTGGCAATTCTTCGTTGATAACCGTGAACATGGTACAGTGCTTTCAGCCTTCTTTCATCAAAGAGTATAAGTTCTTCGAACCTGCTCTACTGCCAATCTGCCTCAGCTATCTGACACTCAGCCAATATCCGTAACGACGGAACCTCAACTTCGATAGGCAAAACAGCCTCCTTCCCATAAACCAAAGAATATGGAGTTGCTCCAGTAGAAGTTCGAATTGAGGTCCGGTAGCCCCACAAAGCAAATGGCAACTTATTTGGCCAGTCCCGGTAGGTTTCCACCATCTCTGCAGAATGTGCTTGATGTTCTTGTTGACAACCTCAACTGCTCCATTGGTCTGCGGCCGATATGTGGATGACTTATGAAAAGTCACGTTGTACTTGTCTAACAAGTCGATCACCTCTTTCTTAAAATGGGAACCATTATCTGAAATAATCTCGTTCGGGACCCCGTAGCGACAGATGATGTTGTTTCTGATGAACTTTGCGACATGAGATGCCTTCAACACCGTGTAAGACTGGGCCTCAACCCACTTTGTAAAATAGTCTATCGCTACCAGGATGTACTCATGCCTGTTGGACCCCTTCGGAGTGACAGCTCCAATCACATCAATCCCCCAGACTGAAAATGGCCATGGCGAAGTCATGTTGTACAGCTTCGACGGCGGAATGTTCATCCGGTTTGCATGGATCTGACATTTATGGCATCGCCGGACAAAGCCAATACAATCCTCTTCCATAGTGGACCAGTAATAACCTTGTCTAAGGATCTTCCGGGCTAGCATCACCCCGTTCATGTGCGCTCCGCACTCTCCTCCATGGATGGCCTCCATCCGGCGTTTGGACTCTTCAGCATCAACGCACAGTTTATGCATCCCGAGATGACCTCTCTTGTACAGTTTTCCCCCGTAAACGATGAATTGAGTAGCCATTCTTCGAATTGCCCTTTTATCTTTGGCATTTGCCCCTGGTGGATACACTTCCTTTTCTAAGAAGTTCCAAACGTCGTAGTACCAAGGATTCTCATCTTGTACCTCATCTATGGCAGCAAATAGCCCGTAGGCTGGCACAAATTTTTGTTCAATGATGATCGGACGCATCCGGACCCCAAAAGGGATGTCTATCATAGAAGATAGAGTTGCTAATGAATCTGCGAACCTGTTGGTCTCTCTTAACAGATGAGCGAAGTTCAACTTCTCAAACCGAGGAATCAGCTGGTCCAAGGCTTGGTGATAGATTCTCATCTTTTCTTCTTTAACTTTCCAATCTCCTTTAGCTTGAGACACAACAAGGTTCGAGTCCCCGATGACATCCAACCATTTTGCCCCTAGTTCTAGGGCTGCTTCTAAACCGGCAATGCATGCCTCATATTCTGCCTCATTGTTCGATACTTTGAACCGGAGTTTGAATGCAAGAGGTATGAAGGAAAGGTC
>JAPPVO010008086.1:0-24873 GCA_030407325.1 Camellia japonica
TTCGGCAAAATTGAATGGCCCAAACTAATTAGTCACATAATAAACGATTTTAATGGTTTAAACAGACGGATGCAGATACATTTTTTCTAATCTACTTAAGTTCAAACAAATAGCTGATGGGAGGCCGTCTCACTTAATCCAATCCGCCAGTACTCTTAAGAAAATGAAGTTTTACTTTTATACTTTATGTGTTAAAATAAATGATATTTTATTTAGTAATTATATTTTCTATTTATGAAATATGAAAGTTGAACTTTTATTTTTATTATAAAAAAGTAACAATAAAATTTTTGAACACAAAATAGTCAAACCAATCCGCATCCATTCGTCAATACGCACGACTTGCTCAATCTACATCCACTAATTAAGTGGACATATACGGATTGATTTTTTTCAATTTACCTAAGTTCAGACTGATAATGGATGAGAGGTCACCCGACCTACCTGATCCGTGAGCACCCTTACCTCCATGTTTCAAGTTTTTTTCAATTTATTTTTAAAGCTAACTTTTATTCAAAATTATACTAAAAATGTCACATTAACTGTCACATTGTATAAAAAAAATATATTATTAATATATCTCAAAATGTGATCTTGTAAGTTGTTTAGTCATTCCTTTTTTTTTTTATGAACCAAAATGTCCCATTAAAGTGAAAATTACACAAAAAAGTAGTCACTTACACGTTTGGGTTTAATTTTTGAGGGATAAAAGTGAGTTTCTCCAAATGTGAAATTATACATTTGGGCAATCTGCACCATAGAGGTTTTGGATTTTCCCTCATTCTGGAACAAATTCTGCATTACGAATAAAAATGTAACACTCTAATGTAATATACTAAAAAACTCCTTAGTGTACTTTTTTCAAACGTAACATTGACATATTGAAATTATACATTTGTCCAAAGTTTACTAAGGAATTTTTGTATTCCTTTTGAAATAGTTTGAAGAATCCCACATCCTTTTGCAATGGTTTAAAGAATTGCACATCATTTTTTTGGAGTGTTACGTTTAGAAAAAATAAACAAAAGAATTTTTTGTGTATGTTACATCACAGTGTCACACTAAGAATTTTTTTTGAATCGTTATATTGAAGTGTCACGTTTGAGAAAAGTACACTAATAAATTTTTTTTTTAGTGTTACATTGAAGTGTTATGTTTGAGTGTTATATTGGAGTGTTATAGTTTGAAATTATACATTTGCTCGAAACTTACTGAGGAGTTCTTTTACTCCTTTTGAGATGTTTGAAGAATTCCACATCCTTTTGTAATGTTTAAAGAATCTCATATTTCAAGTCATTTTTGTATTTATTTTGAAATGTTTTCTAAATAAAAAGATTCTCATAACAAAATTCATCCTAAATTTGATTCTCATTTATTGTGTATCTTACCTTTCTAGCATGCGCACGCATACACACACACAGATACACAAAAGAGAAAAGAAGAAGAAGAAGAAGAAGAAGGAGGAGGAAAAGGAGGAGGAGGAGGAAACATAATAGAAATAAGGGTGTAACTGTAAATCTAATTTTTAAATAATATATTAAATCTACCTTTTTAAAATCAATGGGACTAATTAGTCTATTAAAAAATTCTTGAGACTATACGGATCATCATTCTTCAAGATAGGATTTATAGGTAAATTTTCTTTATTATATTAGTGTTTGAGTTTGTGTTAAATGTGTGATTATATATAATAAAATATTTTTGTATTACGTGACTGTTAGTATGTCATTCTGTGTTTAATTTTGGATATAAATTAATTTTTAAAATAAATTAGGAAAAACTTGAAACATGAAGAATTATATGAGGGAAAAAAAAAATTACGGGTCAACATGGAAAGATGACCAAACATAAAGAAGGCAAAATGTAATTTACCCTATGAAAAATAGCAGATGAACTTGACATTTAAGCAATGTTTGTTTGAACGAACTGGATAAGAGGAGATTATAATACAACGGACTGAAAGTCTTAGGATATATAGTCCTTGGACTATGTGGTTAAAAATGATGTGTATTTTATGTTTGTTTTCTCATCAGATTAAATGTATGAAAATGACTATTTTAGTGAATCTCATGTTTGATTTAAAAATTATAAAGCATATTGTTTAAACTCTTAATAATGACAACACTAAATTTAAAGTATATTTTATTTTATTTTATTTTTATTTGAAATATATTTCATTTTATTTTATTTTATAAAGACCTCTTTTAATTTTATTTAAATATGACATTAGAAGTATATTTTTATTTATGATTTTACTAATAATAAAAAAAAAGCCTAATTTCGAAAAAGCTATTTTAGTAATTTTTTAATTTTTTACAAAAAAATATATGCATGAAAGTAGAGAGAGTAATGTGACAATTTATAATGACTTTTTAACTTTTTGATTAACTCATGTAGTTGCCAAACAAGGCCTATAGTATCGATTTAGCCTCGCCTCCTAATTTGAGACCACTTTGTACTTTGACTCTCTTTTTTTTTTCTTTTTTTTTTACACCTAATTTATTGTTGAGAAAATTAATGATAAATCTAATTTAGAGTGTCTAAGGCATCGTTTGTCAATTATATATTTTAGCCAAAAAGTCAAAAGGTCATTAGAAATTATCACATCACTCTCTACTTTTCTGAATATTTTTTTGTAAAAAGTCAAAAAATTACTAAAATAGTCTATTTTCAAACGAGGCTTTTAGGTCTAGTGGATATTTTTTATTGGTGCAAGGTCCACCATTTGTAAAATAATTTGATGATAAGTCATTTTGTTAGTTTTGAAGGATATTTTGTTTCTAATTTTACCCTTATTGATTTTTTTTATCTGTTGACTTTCGTTGACTATCTATTCAAAAAAAATTCTATCTGTTCAAATTTTTTCTTATCTATTCAATTTTTTTCTATATGTTCAATGTTTTTAACCTATTTGTTTTTTTTAATATTTTCAATTTAAATTTCCCTTATCTGTTAAATATTTGTCCAAATAAAATTTTATCTATCCTAATTTATTATCTGTTCAAATTTTTTGAGTATCTGTTTAATTATTTTCCCTTATCTGTTTAAATATCTGACCAAATTTCATTATCTATTCAATTTTTGTTCCTATCTGTCTAGATATTTCTTCTATCTTCCTATTTGCTGCAATTTCTTTCATTATCTATTGTCATTTTTATCTCTCTCTCTCTCTCTCTCTCTCTCTCTCTCTCTCTCTTCCTTATTTGTTTTAACACAAGAACAAAAAATATATATTAATATGTTGCCAATACTTGTTTATCATTTTCACAACATACACAGAAATTTGCAACAAATTCAACATAAGAACCAACCTTAGAAATATCCAACAGATGCAACAAAAGATCCAATATACACACAAATATCATCATTGTCATCATTAACAGCAACAAAAATAGATCTTGGACGGCGGATCTAGTGGATATATATAAATAAAATATGAATAAATAATCTTTAATAATGTTTTTTTTTTTTTGAGATATATATATATAATATATTTAATCAAACGAACGTTGTCTCGTCGATCCCAAACTAGTTCTTGAAGAGAATGTGCGATTTTATTTGTAGAGAAGATGTAGGGATTCAAGATCTACTATGGCACCAATGCCATATTCTTCACATCCATTTTTCAAATAAAGAGAGTGCGAAATTAGCTTTATTGTAGGTATAACAATAACCAGTTCACAGAATATACCAAAAGTTGAATGGCAGGTATTGCCTTGCGAAATCTTCCTAACAGCTACAAATGATCCCCCCTCAATCATCCATATTAGCCTTCAAAATCAACTAAAACTCCATTGAAAAACTCCTTCAAATTTCAACACAAAAAATAGTGCAAACGACAACACACTTCCAATTTTCCCTACTACACAACTCGCCAAGCTCGCTCTCTCTCTCTCTCTCTCTCACATACACACACACCCACACACACACAAAAAAAATAAAAAAATGTAGCGATTCGATCACAAAACAACAGAAATTGACAGGACGGAGATGATGGAAGGAGATCTTGATCGGAGTTTAGAGGCGCGACAGCAAAGGTTAATGAGAAGAGAATGAGAGAGAGGAGACTGTGGAGAGAGAGGGTTTGGTGGTCACCACTGGTGTAATATGCCCAGGGGTACTTACGCGCTAACAGTTCAAATCCTCGATATATTCGATCTAGTTTCACAAGTACAATGTGAAACGTAGATAAGAGTCCAAATCTGGCAATTTTTACAGAAAATCCATTTTATTGCAAAACCTTTGACAAAAATAGACTACATCACCAGATCTCAGTGTCGCTACCGAATATTTTAGAAAAATTAGAAAACCCGTGACTCGTTCCAAGACCACTGTTCATCGTAACCAAAGATGTCTTGGTTTAGAACCTTACGTATGAGAGGGGAAAGTTATTAATTGAGCAACCCTGCTTAACCGATCAAAAGATTGGCCTCTACTAAACCATTATATGAGTTTTATTTACTTTATATATTCATATTCCGATTTATTTAATAAATCTAGGAATTACTATGTGAAACAAATAAGTATAGACTGTATCATTCATTTTGAAACGATTTGATTTCATGTATTTTTTAAAGAGTTTTGAATAATGTACAACTCAAAAGAAATTGAGTTCACAAACATGAAAATCAATATTATTCCAAATTGAACAACACAACCTCCATCCACCAGCATTCATCGAGATATATCAAATAAGCAAATAGCCTCATGATATGATGCTAAATATAGTAAGAAAAATACACACACGCAAGATGCTAAAGCATAAAAACTTACATAGTTATCGACGTCCCGCAAACAGTTACAAAACAAAGTTAGAAAAACATGCATGATCCTATATACAAGATTCTAATGCAATTCATTCACGATGTGTAACTAGTGATTCGGCTTCTAAAATATGTCATGTGATTCATATCAAGAACATGAAGTTGTGCACAAAATCACGTAATAATTGGTTAAACTCACAAATATAAATTTAGCCAAATCAAGATGCATGAAACGTGGTTGCAAAGCATAGATATGATGATAAACGCAATATGCTACATATGTATAGATAGGGAAAGCGATTAAAAGAATGGGATAGTGTAGACGTCCCCGAACGTCCCGGGAGAAATCCCATTTTGTTCATTTGGGCTTACTACAGTTCGGACTCAATGTCACGATCCTGTATCTAATCTCGCAGAGTGCAATGCAAGACCGATGAATCATCAAAGAGTCCAAATCTGGCAAATCGTTTTTGAAAATAGATTTTTTTGAAAGAAGTGCCAAACATGGACCGCTTTGCCAGATACAGAGTCGCCACCTAAATATTTTATTTTGGGGGAATTTAGGAAACCCTAACTCGTGCCTAAGGCCATGTGTCCGTCATCACCAAAGTTGCCTCGGCTCGGGAACTTGGGTACGATTGGGGAAGGTCACTTCATGAGCACCCTCGTTCGCCCGATCAAAGATCGGCCTCTACTAACCATGATATCCAGTTTTGAAAACATTATGTGCTCTTATTCCGGTTTATTAGCTTAGAATTACTATGTGATGCGCGCAGCATACAAGTATAGACTGGATCGCCTGAGTTGGAACAAAACATTTCATGTTTATTTTTTAAAGCAGTTTGCTACTCGCAAGTAGGCTAAAATGCGGATTTTGCCACCCTCAAGTGGGCTTAGAAAACATGGTGATTTGCCACTATCTAGTGGGCTTAAAACTCACAATCAATGACTTGTTCCAATTCAGATAATCCAACCTTCACCCACAGGCATTCAGGCAGTTATATCACATAAGCAAATAGCCTCATGGTAAGCATGCTATCATGGCAGTCACTCACACGCATGCAAGGATGCTAAAGCATAAACACTCACTGAGTACTCCAAGCCAAAACAGAAACTAGTTAGTAATCAATGCATGATCCTAGTTCATGTTAAGATGGCTAATGCAACACATGCAAAATGCAACTAAGATAGGCTCGGCTATTCTAAACATGGCATATGAAATGCAACAGATAACATGTATTCAACTTGGAATTGAAATACAATGCAGTTAGTATGATACGCTAAGCCCGGTGCATGCAAGACAGATGAATGGATGCAAACATGCGAGCATAAGTATGCTAATTGAAACGTGCCCTAAAACTAACCATCATAAGCTGGTAAATAAAAGGGAGAAAGACGTGGGGTTGAAAGACATGCATCACACACACGCACACTTATTACAATATTGCCCTCTCGCAGAGGGTCCGCATAAATAATACACAATCGAATGAATAACGAATTACAACTAATTATTACATAACCCTAATTAATTAACAAATTAATTAACAAATTAACTAAGATAAATAAGCTAGCATGCAAATTAAACAAAAACGGACTGCCTCAGCTCTGTTCCGAATGATAGGGATGCATGCATGCTCGAGTCGCCTTGTCGGGAAATCCATCGCGATACCCCGATTTGCCTCTGCTTACAACTGGTCCCGGAACACTGTACAAAGCTCTAGAAAGCTGCTGATCAGTTTTTGCTGCTGGTTTCCGGTTTGCTACAACATAGAGCAAGAAAGGGGCATGGCAAAGTATTTTCAACATATGTAGGCATGACCACTCTCCTCGTCATTGCATAAGCTCTAGGGAGTGTAGTCCTCGACCCTCGTACCACCAATCACGCATCCCGATGCATGATGGCCGGGGAGTCGAATTGCACGACTCAATGTGAAATGAATGCACAAATGGACACCTAAAGCCAGCAACTCTATCATGGATAGTCAAGAATGTCGGCGACCGGGAATTGAAGCACATTTCGTCACTTTGAGTACGAAACGTCCCTCGCTTCCCGTGTTTGGACTAAACCCTACTCCAAACACTATGCAACAACTAGAATGGCATGGCATGCAAACACAATGCAACAACTAGCATGCAATCCTAAACGAAATGCAACTAAGACACGCAAACATGCAAGGAGTGATATGCAAAGCTGCAACTAGCATGCGCAATGCTATGAACTATCAATGGCATACTCAATGCACATGACATAATATGGCATACACGATGCAAGATGGACTTAAACCAATATGAGTGGACCTCAGCCACACTCAAATCAGTGGCCAAACATGATGAAATGAAGCAATAACACTTATGCAAACATGCCCAAATGCAAGGGACCAAAACTAAGGCACCAAGTGAAACTCTACCAAGGCATGGCAAGCATGTAATATAGCATACAACAACATATTTTCCAGCTCTAAACTGACATACGAAAGGGTCCCGAATCATGCAAACACCTCACACAATGCATGCTAGGTGGCCCGAATACCGAAACTAGTGAAGTAGATTACACTAGAGGTATACAAAGCGATGCTTAAATGACCAAACCACCCCCCAAACAGTCCCTATGCAGACCCAAGACAGTGGGAAAATGGCCTAAAAAGATGGCTCAATATGCATAGAAATGAAACTCATGCAATGGTCCAAGAACGAGGCAAACTAGCACGACTCTCAAACGCATTTAAAGAGTGGAAAACATGGGAATATGGCATACATGTAAGCTCTGAAATATGATGCACAATGGTCCTAAAACATGGAAACACCTCAACATAAGCATGCAATAGACCCCAAAACACAAAGCTAGACAAGAGTATTGAACTACAACCATGCATAGCAAGCATCATTCGACCATGAGGCATAAAAACAGAGCTAAGAAAGTCCAAAACATGCACAAAATCAGTTTAAGGCATGGCCAAAAAGTGCTAGATTCATAGACCAAATTAGTATGCAATATAGGCTAGTGAAGAGGGTTTACACTACAAGTATATGAAGCATTCAAGAGGTCACTAAAAAAGCAAAATTCAGAGGTATTACATGCCAAATAAAGCCCAAAAACCCATTGAAACATGGCCAATGCATGCAAGAATGATATGCTCCTTTGATAGGCTATGGAGAGGGTTATCCTACACATGCAAGATGGACATCCAATATGGAA
Source organism: Camellia japonica (assembly GCA_030407325.1). Classification (NCBI taxonomy): domain Eukaryota; kingdom Viridiplantae; phylum Streptophyta; class Magnoliopsida; order Ericales; family Theaceae; genus Camellia; species Camellia japonica. The sequence goes on from JAPPVO010008086.1 coordinate 7,960, forward strand.
AAACAAGCTCTGGAAAGAGCCTATGTAGGTCCTAAAACTCATCAAAAATGGCCTGAAACATGGCTTGGAAGCATGAAAATAAGGGCTCCTTTGTTAGGCCAAATATGCTAGAAATCAAAACAAGGAGAGAGAGAGTCACCCCTCTCTGATTTTGGCACTCAAAATAGCATTCTAGCCACTAAAAATCCACTGGATTTCAGTGGCTAGAAGGCCAAACAAAGGTCAATGCAAAGGTCCTAATGCATGGCTCAAAATAAGGCAAAATGAAGCATGCAAGGGGGTAAATGACCCCCAACAGAAAAATGATCTTAAACAAACATGTTAAGGACCTCAAAATAAGACTTTTTTCAATTCATGACAAAGCCCAAATATGCTTGCAAGTATGGCTAAAATATGAAGCAAAACAATGCTAAGAAAAGGGAAAGAGAGTGTTACCCTTGTAGCCAAAGGGACCAGCAGCTTCTGGACCAAAATAGCACACCTTCAACCTCTGAAAACCAGCTCCAAGGTGCTTAGGTTGATGTTGGAGGTGTTAGGCTAAGAGGTGATGTGCAATGGTGCAAGAACAAGGGGCTTTAGAACACCTAATAGAGAAATATAGGGAGAAGTGTATGCATAAGCCTTAAACAATTTTCTGAACCAGCACAAAGGAGGGGGAGGCCCTCCTTTATAGCCAAAAAGGTCCAAAGCTTCTCAAAGAAGCTAAAAACCAAGCTTAAAGATCCTCCATACACGTGCATGGAGGATCCATTCTGTGCCTTCCAGCTGGCACAGCTGGCAACAACTCACAGAGACAAGACAGGAGGAAAGGGGCCGACCAGTTCAGGTGGTCGGCCAGCCAGTTAAGGTGGTCGGTCGACCAGTCCAAAAGGGTCAAGTTGGAGAATGGTGGTCGGCAGCCCTAATTGGTGGTCTCCCAACTGAGTGCAAGTTAGTGGTGTGGTGGGAGACCAGCAATTATGGCCCAAAAGTGAGGGAAACCAGCTACCTGACAAGAAAACTGGCCGGCAAGAGAAAAGGTGGTCTCCCACCCTTGTACCACCTTCCAAACAAAGAAAATAGGGTCCATGCCAAAAATGAACCAAGACGGATGCAAAACGAGGGTTTGGGGGCCAAAACGTGTAGCCGGGTGCCCCGAAAACTGACTGTTAAGCATCGAAGGTGGCGTGCGACCACGAAGGTGGTCTCTCGGGCCACAGTGTCCCTCTAGAGAGAGGAAACAAGGTGTGTGCCAAAAACCGGAGCAAACGGAGAAAGTTCACTGACAGATGGTCTACGAGACCTCTCCCTCCCTTCGGGAAGAGAAAACAGAACCTGGTTCGCAAACCGAGGCAAAGCGCAAAAGAGTCCCGAAGTCCGGAGGCAAGGCTCTCATCCGAGACTCCGAAACCTCAGAACGAGCACAACATGCGCAATCACCGAGCGCTCAAACGATGACGTTTGAGTCTTAAGGTCGGTCAAAATGAGGTGTCTACAGATAGAAAAAAGTAGGGTGGGGAATTATTACAACATTTGAATATTAAAAATCTGAATAGGGGAAAAGAAAGAAAATATTACAATAAGAAATACCCTCACAAATCTTTCTGAAATTAAAAGAAAAATAGAAAAACAAAAGCTTTAGGGGGATCTCGGAGACTATTCTGCTCAACGCCGGTGTGACGACCCCACCACTTATAATAATTAGCATTTAATTGATTAAGGAGATTTGAATTTTAACTGCCCATTATTCTGATTTAATTTGGAATTTATGAAAATTGTGGAGACTGATTCGTATATGATTCTATTGAGGATTTATTTTGGAATTAGAAATTGAAAGTCTAAGTGGCTCAAGAGAGTATAATTAGTGACTTGAATTATTTTAATTTCGAGTATCGGACCATATGGGAGTTTAATTAAATATTTAATTCAGTTTAGTAAAAATTAAGATTCGATTAATTGGGTCCGAATTGGAATTCATTAAGTTATGGGGATTGGGAATTAAGATTATTATGAATTAAATTCATTTATGAGGTGTTCAATTTGACTATGTAAATTATTGACGAAGATTTTGAGTTTGATTTGAAATTGAAGGCATTAAAGATTTGGGAAACCAAAATTGATGATGGTAATAAGTTTAACTTGATATTTGGAGCCTTTTGGGAGTTTGATTAAAAAGCTAATTCAGATTGATAAATTTTAAATATAATTAATTGGGCCTTAATGGAAGTCAAATTTGACGCTTAAATTATGTGGGATTTGTGATTAAATATGATTAATTGAGTTAATTAGCATGAGAATTATACATAACTAATTAAAATTTAGAGATGATTAATTAAACTAATGGGTAATTATGTATTAAGTTAATTCCATTTATGATTCAAATTATAGAATTGTTTAGAAGGTGCAAGTGTGTACACGTGTTCTATTGTCAAGAATTGAGGTGCATGTGGATGTATATCTGATGAGTTCGGGAGTGTTGGGTCATTCATTTGTTATATTGGAAAAGTTTGAGAGAGTCTAGAGAGAGGGAATGAGAAACCCAAAGGATTGAAGAAGTAGAGAAATCAAGGGAAACTCAAGAAATTGAAAGAGAATGAGAAGGCCCAAGGGAAATCAACTATAATTTCTGAAATTAAAATTTAAGGTAAGAAAATTATGCTCAATTTATAAAGAATCTTTATCTTATACTTGAAATTAAGAAGAGTTTAACATTACTTTATGGAATTTGTAAGAAATTGGGTTTTGAGTAAGAAATTAAGCTACATGCATGTTCATGGAATATAATTTGTAGTTTCATCAATTTTGAGTTTGATTTTGAAAGTTATAGTTAATTAAGCCTCATAAATTACACGCACAATGAAGTGTTTTGGAATTGAGCCATGCAATTTCATATTTTGAAGAGAAGAATGAAGAATTTTTTTATAAAAATCAAGTTTATGGAAATTTGATGTTAATCTCAAAATTAGATGAGGTTGTGACTTTATTATGAAAATTTGAAATTGGTTTAATTTTGAATTTTAATCCTCGCATGTAATCTAATTTAAAAGTGTTATTCAATATAAATATATTTTGGAACATCTATGATCATAAATTAAGTATTTGATTAAAGATGGAGTTGAGTTCAACTTCTAAGAAATTGATTTTGCTATAAAGAAAATGAATTAAATCTAAGTTTGGACAAATTAAGGAATGAATTATAATTTTACTTTGAGAATCAAGAATTGGTTTGATTTGATTTAAATTGCATACATGCAATTATTTTTCTAAGAGATTTATAGCTTTAATGTCAAGTTTTGAAAATCAAGAGAAAAAGAATTTGAAATCTTTGTATGAAAGAATAAATAACTCAAGTTTTGAATTTTGGGAAATTGATTTCTAAGAGAACATGTAATAGTATTTTCCAAAGTTTTTTTATGTTTTCAAATAAGCCATGCATTATTCTAAGTCTTGAAACAAAATTTGGAAGCTAAATCTGTAGGTTTGAAAATCTAGAAAATTTACAGATCGCTCGAGCGACCAATTGGTGGCTTGAGCGAACCTACGTTTTGTTTGCTAGTCGCTCGAGTAACTAAATGTTGGCTCGAGCGTACTTTTGACCTGTCCAGTGTTTTTACAGACAACACAGTCTGCTCGAAAGCGACCAAGTGGTGGCTTGATTGGTCAGGCTATTTTCAGCATGTTTTGAAAAATCACACATTGTTTATATTTTTATCTCATCTCCTCCCAAAACATTCTAGACATGATTTATGGCTCATTGAAGATTAATAAGCTAACAATCAATATAAATTAGTTAATTAAAGAATGAATCATTGATCTAGTAGTTGTAATTGTTTAAGAAACCAAGTAAGAAATCGGTCTATTGAAAAATGACTTAGTAATAAAAGAATATGTGAAATAAGAACCCGGTTCATTTGAATAAAAAAGAATAAGTGTAGTAGAACTTCGGACTACTTAGACAGAAAAAGACAAGAAAAGTCAAGTTTGATCAAGGAATTGATATTGTGTTTCAATATGTATATGTTATGTGTTTGTGTAGGCCACACGATATTGTTTGCTTGATTTATCTGATCTGTCCAATTTGTCTTATCTGCTTCTGTAGCTATCTGTGAGTAATAACTTTGTACAGTTATGTTCACGTTTAAGTATTTTCCTATATGAGTAATAACTTTGTTTGCTAGTCGCTCGAGCAACTAAATGTTGGCTCGAGCATACTTTTGACCTGCCCAGTGTTTTTGCAGACAACACAATCCGCTCGAAAGCGACCAAGTGGTGGCTCAAGTGGTCAGGCTATTTTCAGCATGTTTTGAAAAATCACACATTGTTTATATTTTTATCTCATCTCCTTCCAAAACATTCTAGACATGATTTATGGCTTATTGAAGATTAATAAGCTAACAATCAATATAAATTAGTTAATTAAAGAATGAATCATTGATCTAGTAGTTGTAATTATTTAAGAAACCAAGTAAGAAATCTGTCTATTGAAAAATGATTTAGTAATAAAAGAATATTTGAAATAAAAACCCGGTTCATTTGAATAAAAAAGAATAAGTGTAGTAGAACTTTGGACTACTTAGACAGAAAAAGACAAGAAAAGTCAAGTTTGATCAAGGAATTGATATTGTGTTTCAATATGTATATGTTATGTGTTTGTGTAGGTCACGCGATTTTGTCTGCTTGATTTATCTGATTTGTCCAATTTGTCTGATTTGCTTCTGTAGCTATCTGTGAGTAATAACTTTGTAAAGCTATGTTCACTTTTAAGTATTTTCCTATATGATATGACAAGAAATGATCTGCTTTCTGAAATGCTATGTTCTGTATCAATGAATGATTGTCTATATATTGAAAAGTATTCGTGGCATCCTTAGCACATGGGCCTTGCCCGGGGGTAACAATATCGTGATCTATGAGCACAAGGCCATTGCCCAGTAATAATAATACCGTGGTCTCATGGCCCTTGCTCGGGAGTAATAATATTGTGGTTTCATGGCCCTTGCCCAAGGGTAATTATACTATGGTCTTATGGCCCTCGCTTGGGGAAAATAATACCATGGCTTAAGTATGTTATCTGTTCCTGGTACCGGAGGTTCCTTTATGAAACTGGTCAAGTATGACCCATAATGCTCTGTATCTGATCTGTTAACGCTAATGGGTGTACCACGTATGATCTTATGCAAAATCTGAATATGAACAAGTATATAATTCTGTTTCTGATTGAAATCTGAATATGCATAAAACTCTGTTTCTGATAAGAATCTATTTCTGATATAAACTCTGATTTCTGACTTTGTGATGGACATCATTCATTAAAACCCTTTACTTTGTTATTATTCACAGCTCAATAGACGTTGTATATTTTCTATTTGCTTCCGCTAGCTCCTAATATTATGTTAATCTGTTTCAGAGACCTTCGGTAATCCTAAAATTACTGGCTAGTTACGATACTAAACCTATAGAGGCGGGTTTGGGTCGTGATAGCCAGGAGGTTGCTGGGTTCTGTCCAGAAAAGGTTGGCCGACCAGCCAAAAGATGAGCTGGTCGGCCAATCAGGCCAGACCAAAACTCTATTTTTTTACTTTCCAAGCACCAAAAATAGAAACAAACAGGGAATACATGGATGGCTTAACTAACCACTCCCAGTTAGAGTATAACAAGCTTACAATATGAAATGAAATGAAAGCAAAAAGCTTAAAATAAAAAAGAAAGTAAAAGAGAACAAAAACGTACAAAATTCACCTTTCAAGGAAAGGATTTGATTTCCAAACTTCTTTTTGATCACCTTCAAGTTTAGGAAGTGTATTTCTTAGTTCTCAGTTTGAAAATGCGAAATTCTTGTGTGAATGGTATTTTTGGGTATTTAACAGAGTGTGTGGAGGAAATTTCTCAACTCTCTGTTTTTCTTCCTTTCAACAACACTCACTCTCCTTGATCAAGGCTACTAAGGCTTGGCTATATCAAAGTTTTTAGAATGGTTTTGGTGTCTCAAGGAAGGTATATCAGTGTATGGTAATGTATATTTGAAAATGGGTGTTTTTGCTCCAAAGCTTAAACTTCTCTCTTTTCTCTCTAACTTTCTTCTCTTGAAATCAATCCTCTTCTCCTAACAAGTTGACCACCTTCATAAAGGCAATACAAGAATGTTTAGTGGAGAAGGTGAGTGGGGACAAGGTTGAAAACCAAGGCCATAAAATGACAAAAGCTAAGGACTTTGTTGAAGAGACCAACTCTTTTGACAATAAGAGATGAGTAGATACACACCCTGTAAGGCTCAATCAAGCAGGTGGGAGAGGACAATGTGGCCGGCAAGAATAATGAAGTGACAATGATGGTTGCATTGGATGCTGCTTTTGGGGTAATGCTCTTTTGACAATAGAGGCCAAATGAAGATAATTGAGGATGAGAAGGTGTGTATCTCGTGCATAACTGTACCAAGAAATATCTGGAGTAGCATATTCCACACACTTCTAGCAAGAATTCTGCAGAAACTACTATGTTTTTGAGAAAACTAGTCAGCCAACTAATTTTTTAGCTGGCCGACCAAATTCTTGGCTTGGGCGGCCAAAACCTTGGCTACCTAACCAATTATTTGGTCAAGGCCTGACTAATTTGCACGAAACAAGATTTTTCGACAGAATTCGTCCTATTTCCATATTGTTCTTTGCTCTATTTCCTGAGAAAATATTTCATTTTGAAGTTTAAAAGTGAGTCTCAAAACATTACGAAAATATTCAGAACGAAGTGCGGAAAGAAGGTTTCGAACAAGAGTTTTTGTCATGACCCAAACCCACCCCTATAGGTTTAGCGTCGTAACCGGTCAGTAATCCTTGGATTACCAAAGGCCTCTTAACAGAATAACATATAGTTAGGGGCTGCGGAAGCAAATATATAAAATATACGTAGTCTATTGAGCTGTGAAAACATACATGGGACAGATAATTTAAAAACTTTTATAACCTTGCGAGTGACGTCAAAAGATACAGTATTTACACATCACTCCAAGAACATATTATCAGAAATCTTGCCCAAAAATCAAAAGAAACGAAATCTAGTACATTTACAAAAACAGCCACTAAACTTAACTTAATCCGGAACCTCCTCGGGAGACACAAAGGTTGGCTGACAAAAACTAAGACGCCAGGTCCTCAACTCTGGATCTGGTCACGTGCCTGATCGCCTACATACATAATATAAATAGTGAGCAGAAGCCCAGTGAATAATAACAAAGTAAAGGATTTAATGAATGAAGTCCATACCAGATTCTGAAATCATAATTCAGATTCAAAAACAGATTCATATTCATATCCTTGTTCAAAACATACACAGAGGTTAGAGTTTATGCTTAATCATACGTGGTACATACATTAGTGCTAATAGAGCAGATACAGAATATATGGTGGTTATGAATAACCAGTTTCATGAAGGAACCTCCGGATCCGGGTAACAGAGTATAGATATGCTGAGCCCCATAATGGAACCTCCGGTACGGGTAACAGAGTGCAGACATATTAAGTTCCATAATGGAACCTCCGATACTGGGTAACAGCTAACAGATATCACATGATGCTAAGGATGCCACGAATACATTGTCAGAAATTGGACAATCATTTATTATACAGAATATAGCATTTCAGAAAATGGATCTTATTTTATCACACAGAATGTAAATAAAATTGAACATAGCTTTACTAAGTTATTACTCACAGTTGGCTTCGAGTGCAGACAGATAGAGCAGACTAATCAAACGGTTTGCGGCGTGTGACCTACATCAACATAGCAGATACACATAATGAAACACATACTCGGTTGGCACTTAACTTCTTTCATTTCATTCCTAGTGTGTTTCTAGGTCTTAATCTCTTATTGAGTCTTAATCATGCCCTAGAAATACCTAGGGTGGAATGAGGATGCAAAAATACATTTGAAAACACTTGGTCAAATTTTTCTGAAAACAGGGTCCCCGCTCGAGCGGACATGCAATGTGTGAGGGGCCGCTTGAGCGCAACTTCCCACGCTCGAGCGTTCTGCAAATTTTGAAAAGAATACTGGTTATGTGATTTTTACGCCCGACGAACGCTCGATAATCGCTCGAGCGTGAGGCTCATGTCCCAACTCGAGCGCAACTCTTATCATTCGAGCGGTCTGTAAAAACATTAAACTTCTGGGAGCATGTATTTCATGCTCGAGCGAACTTCTGGTCACTCAAGTGGATATGCAAAAACAAAGGTGGCCGCTCGAGTGGAGAACAAAATTCTGGAATTTTCAAATTGCTCTTCTTTGCTCAAAACTTGAATCCTACACCCCAAAACTCGGCTCCGAAATCCCAATCCACATGTGGAAACTGTCATGCTAGGCAACCCTTCCATGATGTCAATGGCACAATTCTATGATACAATTTTAACTATTTTGATAGAACGATCAAAGCTTGAAAGTCCATATACAAATTCATGTCATATTTTGTATTAAACAAAAATGAATTACAAATTACAAATTGTTTTCATTACTACAGTAGTTAATTGGCAAACAGTAACATTTTGGTTGAGAAATACCAAAATATTACATCAGTCTCCAAAATGATTCCCAAAATATATATATATATATATATCATAGCTTCTAGTTAGAAGCCTACCTTTGAAATTTAAAAATGTTTTAAAGAGAGACAAACCTTTGAGAATAAGAGGAAGTGTTGCCTCTTGCACCACAGTCAGCTTCTCATACCCAGCATCCTTAATTCCCTTTAATGACAAGGGAGACACTGAACATTGATCAAACCTGAAAACATTCACAAGAATCAATTCCTCACCGTAAATAAAAATATATAAAATATATATAAAAAAAAAAAAAAGAACGAAGAAAAGTCAACTCAATTCAACTAAACAAAGCCTCAAATCCAAAACTACAGCACATTGGAAGCACAACTTCTTTGTCATCAAGTTCTAAGACTATATATTTGTATTTCATATATAAACTTTTTAGATATACCTAATTTAGATAAGATATAAATTATAAATATATCTTGGGGACTGCTAGTCGCTTGTTATTGTGTTCAACGTAATTATATAAATATATTTGCAGTTTGGCATTCCTAAAAAAATGAATAAATAAATAAAGAGTATAGTCAAATTGGAAACAATGTTGATAATAATAATGAGTTTTGGTTGGATGGATTGAAGTTTTGATTAAAATTTTGGAAAAAGATAAACAGACTTGAATATGAAGAATATCTATAAGTAGTTTAGGTGTACCATAAGAAAAAAATAATATTTTATTTTAAAATTTATTGTGTATTCTCTTCATTAGTAAATTCATACTAAAATATACTAAGAGCTAAAATTTTAATTGAATTTACTGAATTATTATTTGAGTGTAAATAAAATCACCCCTTAACAATACATCTCTTTTAAATCAAGATTCAACCTTGAATAATATAAAATAAAATAAAAAAAGCCTTGGATGCCAAGCTTAAGCCCATTAGCTTAGGATTTATGATTCTCTAAATCTTAGGCCCACATCTCAACCAAGTCCAGAAAATGAAATCCCAAGCATGACTAGGGCCCAACATTCACAGGGTCTTCAACCCAGACTTGGGGAGGGTGCTGTCATAACATCCTGCTATAACGTTCCGGTTGAGGTATGTTTTGATTTTATTTTGATAATTTAAAATTTTCATATTATAAAATTTATTGAGTATATCATTTATATAAAAAATAAGGTTAATCGAACATTCGTAGTCCCATGATCAGACTATAATTGTTTTTAAAAAATTATTAAAATTATGTTAATCATTTATTTTTTAAAATATAAATGTGGTCTTATTATGAGTTACAGATGTCTAATTGATTTGATTTTTTTATGAATGATCTGTTCGATGAACCTTACAATATAAATAAATAGTTCGAATCATTGAGATAGATTCAATTAATACTTCCACGAACTGACAACACGATGTTGTACCTTGTAGACCACCCTCGCAGTTCCCTTCAACCCAGTCCACCACCTCACTTCTATGGGCATTGGGCTCGTTTGGTGCAAATTTTTATAACTTGAAATTAAATTATAAAGTAAAATCTAAATATTCTTCTCTTAACTTTAAGATAATTAATTTTTTAAAAGTTTATTTAAATTATTTTTGTCAAATAAATTATAAGTAAAAATTACACCAAACAATTTAACACAAACTTCTATAATAAATATAAAAAACACATTAAGCAACTTAGATAAGGATGATTTTTCAAATTTTGTGTTTCACACAAGTTTTTATTTTTTTCAGTGAATTTTTTCTTCATATTTTAGTTTTTTTTTTTTTTTTTATAAACTTTTTAGATATACCTAATTTAGATGTATTTAAAAAAATTAAAAACAATTGACTAAAATATAAAAAAATAATAATTAAAAATAATATAAATTTTAACAAAATCTATACGCATTTTAATTCTATTTTTGTTTGTTTTTAGGGAAATTTTTTTTCTTCATATTTTAGTTATTTTTATTTATTTTTTATAAGCATCTAATCTTGATATATTTAAAAAATAAAATTTTGATTAAAATATGAAAATAAACAAAAAAAATATTGTTTTTGAAAAATTAAACCAATTAACTTGTTTATTTTTGAAAAACCCATCTCATTATTTGTATGGGAAAATTAATAAAACATCCATCTCTAACTTTTGGTAGTAGGAGAGATTCAATATGTTTTTTCTTATTAGTTCCTCAATAATATTATTAAAGAAATTCTCTTTTCTCTGTGAAATTTCTCTTTGAAGAGTTGAAATTTCCCTATGCCAAAATTCTTCTATAAAAAAATGTTGAGAAACATGAATTATTATTATAAAAATATTACATGTTTTTTTATTTATAAGACTTAGATTGTGTTTGGTTTAATTTTTAAATTAACTTTTGAATTGAAAAATCTAAAAACATGTTTAGTTTACAACGGAAGAAAATTGTTTTAAATTGTTTTAAATTGTTTTTCTCTATTCTATCTCTTCCATTTATTTTTTCTTTTTTTTTTTACATCAATCAATCGCTTTTATTTATTCTCTTTCATCTCTCATTTTCTTATGTGTAGGCAAAAATTATCCCATATATATTAGTCGAGAGATTAACAAAGAATTGAGTCACACCGTTCCAAATATGTAAAAAGAATAAATAGTTAGTGCCTCCCGATCGGCGGTTGTCGGCTGGAGGGCACTCCGACGATCAAGTTAGATAGTATATATCTAAATCAAACTGAATAAGTAAATAAAATAGTTTTGACATACCTCATTGGAGATGAAGATTACATCCCTTTATATGGGCAAACCTGCCACTCATTTTGTCTAATGAATTTAAGCCACTAATTTGGTCCAATGAAAATAAGTCATTTGTTTAACTCAAAACTTATCTGGCACATATATGTCAGACCAACTTGGCAAGTTGCATTGCAAAATATTATTTTATTACTTTAATTCTATTTCCATGTAGGCATTGGGAAGGCCCACCTCACATAGGTTAATTTTCATTCCTCTACATCTTACATTTTACATAGCAATCAATCAATTTTTTCTTATATCCATCTATTCAACTATAAAAAATTACAAATCATTCCAAGACTATTTTCAAAATATATAATCAAATAAGTCTTAAAATTTTACAAATTCTTTTCAAAAATTATCTTTTAAAATTAATTTTTAAAACTAAATCAAACAGAGACCATAAATTTAAAAGGGGAAATTACTGAGAGGTCCCATGTGAAACATGTGGTGACCATTTAATCCCAAAACTTTTTGAGTGCCCCAAAAAAATCCTTTCCTTTATCTCTCTGGTTTTTGCCTCTCTTGTTACGTGTTCATCATCAACAATGGGTTCATCAACATCAACAAAAAAAAATCTTCAGATCTGGAAATTTTCTGCAGATTTTTCATCATCATCAACAATGCGTTTTTCATCAACAATGCGTTCTTCAGATCAATTTCGCATCCCAAAATTCGATGCTCTGTTTCTTCTTCTTCATCATCGACACCATCATCGTCAGTGTCGACGAAATTCGATCTTCGAACCTATTGGATGACTCTGATAGAAGAAATCAACCAGAAGCTAGATGAGGCCGTGCCTGTGAAGTACCCACAGCAGATCTACGAAGTTTGCTGTAGCTGTTGTAAGAATCTGCCATGAATATGGTTTTGTCAATTTCTCTCTCTTTCTCTCTCTATTTACAGATTTTTTTTTGGGATAGTTGTTGATCTATGGTTGTTGTTGTTGATGATAAAATAGATCTATAATATCATTGAAATAGATCTGTAATGACTTAGATTTGTACAGCTATCACACAGATTTGTAATGAGAAAATTTTCGAATTCTGAACAAGTAATTTTCGAGTTTTAGTTACAGGCGGTGAAAACTGTAAAATTTTGCAGTTTGAATTTTTTTTTTTGGTGCTGGAATGAATCATGGTTTAAAACTGTAAAATTTTACAGTTTTATAACATGCAAATTTTTTTTTTTTTTTTTACAGTTTCATAACATGTTTTAAACATTCCGACGACTTTCCGACGATGTTGAACATTCCGACGAGTCTCCGGTGACCGTTTGACGGAAGTCCGACGATAGTAAGATGTGAACAGTGTCTGTAAATTAAAAAAAAAAAAAAGGATAAGATTTTTGGTAACAATTAAAAATGTGTTGGACTAATTGGTACAAATATTTTGTTTTGGGATTAGCTGGATCTTGAACTTAGTACATGGGACTTATCAGTAAGTTCCCCAATTTAAAACTCTTATTCGTATTTCATATTAGTCATTATCAATCAATGACTTAAATTATTATTTTTTTAAATCTGAATCTTAACAAATGAAACTGATTTTAAAACTAATTTTTTAATAGAGTTATATTAGGAATTTTAAATAATTTATTAATTTGTTTATCAAATTTATCATATGAATGTGAGATTCAAACATATATAAATTTATGTGAATCTCACGTTCATATAAGAAATTTAATAAAAAATTTAATGTATTATTTAAAATTCATAACGGGTATGTTTGGTTTGAGTTTGGAAGATGAGTTTTAGAGATAAAAAGTACAAAAAGTTGTTTGGTTTGGTTTTTTTCAAAAAATGTTTTGAAAAATTATTTTGAGAGAGGGTTTTAGAAAAAATGATTGATTTGATGTGTATGAGAGAGATTTGTTTGGAAAACTTGTAAACCAAACAAGTTTTGAAAAATTTATTTAGAAAAATTTATTTAGTTTGATTACTTTTGAAAATTTATTTATAGAAAATTTTTTTCAAAAATTTTTAGAAAACACAAACCAAACAAGGCCGTTGGATATCGCATCAAAAAAAGCCTCCAATTTTCTTCGTACTAAAATCCGTCAAGAAAGTTGTTTCTTTCACAGCGCTCGCGGCAAAGCCAAAATGTGATGAACGGCCAAAATATCGGCCACGCTCCGCCACTTATGTCTCGACATGTGTGCAATCGGTTGCTGATTGTGACTCATCATTGATGTCAGGATCAGGAGAAAAAAAGAATAGTGTTTATGATTCTATATTGAGGGATAAAAAAATATAATAAATATTAATTAATAAAAGAATATAAACACATAATAGTGTTACGAGAATATCCAATAATTTCTTGTCAAGATTCTGATGTGATTATCTTTCATCGGTTGGTGTGTAAGGTAACATATAACAAAGTTGTCACCAACTAGAAAAGTTATATGATGGATATGAAACACAATTATACAACATTTTTGTGGTCATGTTGTGATGGGTGAAAATGATGCGTTTCATGATTTTAGCCCTTAATTTTTTGGGTAAATTATAAATATCTCCTCGAAATTTGATAAAAATACAGATTTTTTCTTGAGATTTGAGAAATTACATCTCGCCCCCTGAGGTTTATATTTCCATAACAAATCACCCCTTGAGATTTTTATTTTCATACAGATTTTTCCCTAATTTTTCCTAATTTGTTATGAAAATTTGACCATCAGGGGACAATTTGTAATTTCTCAAACCTCAGAGAGGAATCTGTATTTTCACCAAATCTCAAAGGGGTGTTTGTAATTTGCCCTTATTTTTTTCTCTTACGTTTGCTCTTCGTGTAGGGATGGACAAACATCCACCCAATTCGGCAAAATTGAATGGCCCAAACTAATTAGTCATGATGTGGGTAGGCCCATAAGGGTCACGGCCCACCATGAGTAAACCCAGGCCCACCATTTAAACCCCATTGCATAACCCGGTTGGTAGAACTCAGCATCACTGGATGCCACCTGGACAGAAAAGGCCAATGATATTTGGACACGCGGCAGAGTCAGGCGCAGGCCACATCAGCAGACAAAGATCTGCAAAGTTATTGCCCACAGCACATCACCATTAATGCGATCCATCACAACATTTATTGCGACAACACCCCTTAGCCGGAATGGCGCCCCATCACCCTGAACGAGACGAACCACGGCGCAAGCTTTCGGCGGGAAGGTCAGAACGACCAAGGCAGCGAAATGATTACCAGAGGATATAAGCAAAGATTGAAGACCAAAAAAGAAGGTTAAGTTTACATCTCTCTCTCTCTCTCTACATCTCTTGTCCATCACCTTCTCTAATTCATACACCGGAGGGTTCGCCGGGGGACTACCCTGTTCCCCGATCGACTTACTTGCAGGTTATCCAAGTGGACTCAAGGAGCTTGGATCAGTCCGACCCATCCATCTAGACGAACAGCATCATCAGTTGCGCCGTCTGTGGGAAACCGGTTTATCCGTGCGCCAGTTGTGTTCATTGCCGCCGGAGACCCTGTTCCAATAATCTTTTCATCCGTCCGTCAAGTGTATAGTAACGACTAGATCCATGGCTTCCCACCATAATGCTGCCGATCACCAAACCGACCCTCCCAACCCAAACCAACCGCCACAATATTTCATCGAGCTCACCAATAGCATCAACCGCATGGCCGAGCAAAACCAGGCCCTGATAAATGCCTTGCTCCAAAGAAATCTTCCATGCCACCTCCACCACCCCCAGGTGATCTCCCCCATCCAGAACAAGCCTTGAGCCACACCATCCCACAACCCAACTTTCCCAACTTGGGAGGCTTACAACCGCCTCACCCACAAGTCATTCCACCACCTCCACCTCCACACCCGTCGGTCGCACCACCAGCCCCTGAACAGGAAGCCAGCAGTATCCAGCATCCACCTCAGCTTCCGTTCCCCTCCGGAGGTGACAACATTCCCTTTGGGACGCTGAACTCCGAGCCATGAAGCTCCAGCTCCAAGGGGTCATGCAGAACATCCAACAAAACCCTCCACCACTACAAACTCGCCGTTCGTCGCCTCCATCCGAGACAAACCTCTGCCCGCCAAGTTCAAAATGCCCACCATTGATTCCTTCGACGGAACCACGGACCCAGTCGATCATCTGGAAACCTACCGCACCCTCATGATTCTCCACGCCTTTCCTGACGAGATCATGTGCCGAGCTTTCCCTGTAACATTGAAGGGGTCCTCTCGGCTTTGGTTCAGTCAGTTACCAGCGGACTCTGTCTCCACCTTCCAGCACCTCAGCGACTCTTTTCTCAGCCACTTTATCGGAGCTCAACGCCAGCGTCGCCCCGCGACCCAACTCCTCAACATCCGCCAGACTGAGGGGGAGTCACTGTGCAGCTTTGTCACTCGTTTCAACACGAAGCTTTACAGGTGGCTGAAAATGATGACAAGGTCATCCTCACCGCATTCATGGCAGGCCTTCGGTCGTCCGATTTCCTCTTCTCACTTTCTAAAAACCCCCCGACCTCCATGGCCATCCTGCTCTCCAAAGCCCAGAAATATATGAACGCAGAAGACTCATTAGCCGCTCGGCAAGATCCGATCACTAAAAACCCGACCCCCAGAGATAAGAGAAAAGACCCCGAACCAAGAAACACTCAGTACAAACAACCAAACACCCCATTATACCGACCGGCCTCCGCGCACCGACCGACCGGCACTAGCTAGACCACCTGGTCGGTTCGAGAGGTATACCCCCCTTAACTCCCCTATGGAACAGGTCCTCCATCAAATCCAGAAAGACTACCCCCTCAAATGGCCCCTGCCTTCACGAAATCCTTCCAGCCGGAAAGACCAGTCCAAATATTGCCGTTTCCACCAAGACCACGGCCATAACACAGACGACTGTATCAATCTCAAGGACCAGGTCGAAGCCCTGATACGTCAAGGGCGTCTCAGCAGGTTCACAGATACTCACCCGCAGCGGAGACAAAAGACTGAGCCCCTCAGACCCGACCGTCGGCGCACCCCACCCGCCACCAAGCCCCACCTGACCAGGGTCGTGATCGTCAACAACCACAACCCCGACCCCCAGGGAATCCTCCTCCACCAGTTGAAGAAATCAGGGTTATTTCAGGCGGGCTCGCCTGCGGAGGACCATCCCGCTCAGCTCAGAGGGCAGAGCTCAGAAAAATCCGGCAGGGCTCGGATAAGGTGGTGTCCATGGTCGACCGACCTTCCAAACAACCAAAGCAGTGGATTGAACCTATTACCTTCACAGACGCCGATTGTGCAGGAATCCGCTATCCCCATGATGATCCCCTCGTGATCTCTTCAATCCTCTCCAATTACAAGGTCAGACGAGTCCTCATAGACAATGGCAGCTCTTCAGACATCATCTTCCTAAATTGCTTCCGCCAGCTTAAGGTCGGGAAGAGAGCTTATCCCCGCTCCAAACCCCTCTAGTCGGTTTCACCGCGACCGTGTGATCTCGATCGGCTCCATCGACCTACCCATCACCATCGGCGAACACCCCAGGCAGACCACTAAGTTGCTCACCTTCCTTGTGGTCGATTGCCCTTCTGCTTACAACATCATCCTTGGCCGCACGGCCCTAAATGCCTTCCAGGCCATCACATCCACCTATCACCTTGCCATCAAATTTCCTACTGATTCCGGTGTGTCGGAA
>JAPPVO010008087.1:0-28670 GCA_030407325.1 Camellia japonica
GAAGTGTTTTGGTATGGGACTTAAGCCCTGTTTGGTGCAGCTTAAAAGCTGCTTATTTCAGCTTTCAGCTTAATTTAAGCTATTTTGATGTGTTTGGTTTAGCTTATAGCTTATAGCTTATAGCTTTTTGGAAGTCAGAAATCAGCTTATTCTTTGAGTGGGACAGGAGATGCTTAATTTATAAGTCAGAAATCAGCTTATGTTCATAGTTATAAGCAATAAGCTGTTTAGGCATAAGCTATAAGCACTTTCCCACAGTTCTACCAAACAGGGCCTTAGTCTCATTAAATTTGTTGATGTTGGAAGTAATGTTAATGTGGGATGTAGTCTCACTTTTATAGTTAGCCAGGTTCTGAGCCATATTGGTATAAATGAAAAGTTGAACAAATAATGAGAAGAAAAACGTGCCATGGGCATTATAGTTATGAAACAGTATGATGATGAAATTTGTAATTTGTGTTAACCATCTATTGAATGCTATTGCTTTATTCAATGCTTATATTTGGTTTAGTATATCTCTACTGGGCTGTGGCTCACCCTATACGGGAACATCATTTTCAGGTTCAAGTGACGTGCTACCTCCAAGGAATTAGCTTGGAAGGACTTAGAGTTGAAGACTCATTTTAGATTAGTTTGTTATTTGCTTTATTTGATATTAATGTAAGGACTCAAGCCAAGGGCTTAACTTGTAAATGAGTTAGTACTCATATTTTTTAGTCCAAGTACTGGCTTGGAAAGATGTAAGCCTGTAGGGCATTTACATTTTTTATTACATGTAATGTCTTTTAATAAGTTTACTCTGATGAACGGAATAATACTCTTTGTTTTCTTATAATGACGCATGTTAATATTATATATTATGGGTTTATTTTTTGAGGGTGTTACATTATTGAACATTAATTTTTATTCAATTTCCTTTTCCATTCAACTTCCATTTTTATTTAATTTCTAGATAGATCGTTAAGGTATAGTCGTTTCTTGAATGAACTTCCATTTTAATTTTATGCAACTTCCATTTTTATTTTTATTCAACTTCAATTTTTATTCAATTTCCATTTCTATTCAACTTCCTTTTTTTATTTAATTTCCCTTTCTATTGAACTACCTTTTTTATTTAATTTCCAAATAGCTCGTGAAGGTATAGTGGTTTCTTACTTAACTTTTATTGTTAATTTTATACAACTTCGATTTTTCTTTTTATTGGAAACTAATTTTTATTCAATTTCCTTTTCCATTCAACTTCCATTTTTATTTAATAACAGATAGATCGTTAAGGTATAGTCGTTTCTTGAATGAACTTCCATTTTAATTTTATGCAACTTCCATTTTTATTTTTATTCAACTTCCATTTTTATTTAATTTGCTTTTCTATTCAACTTCCTTTTTTTATTTAATTTCCCTTTTTATTCAACTTCTTTCTTTTATTTAATTTCCAAAGAGATCGTTAAGGTATAATGGTTTCTTCAATGAACTTTCTTTTTCTTTTCTATTCGACTTCCTTTTTTATTTAATTTCCAAATAGATCGTTAAGGTATAGTGGTTTCTTAACTGAACTTCCATTTTCAATTTTGATCCAACTTCCATTTTTTATTTTTATTCAACTTCCATTTGTACTCAAATTTTTTTCTATTCAACTTCGTTATTCACTTAATTTCCAGACTGATCGTTAAGGAATAGTGGTTTCTTCAAAGAACTTTTACTATTAATTTTATGCAACTTCGATTTTTATTTTCATTGAACATTAATTTTTATTCAATCTCCTTTTCCATTCAACTTCCATTTTTATTTAATTTCTAGATAGATCGTTAAGGTATAGTCGTTTCTTGAATGAACTTCCATTTTAATTTTATGCAACTTCCGTTTTTATTTTTATTCAACTTCTATTTTTATTCAATTTCCATTTCTATTCAACTTACTTTTTTATTTAATTTCCCATTCAATTCAACTACCTTTTTTTTTATTTAATTTCCAAATAGCTCGTTAAGGTATAGTGGTTTCTTAATTAACTTTTATTGTTAATTTTATGCAACTTCGATTTTTCTTTTTCTTAAACATTAATTTTTATTCAATTTCCTTTTCCATTCAACTTCCATTGTTATTTAATTTCCGAATAGATCGTTCAGGTATAGTGGTTTCTTGAATGAACTTCCACTTTTATATTTATGCGACTTCCATTTTCATTTTTATTCAACTTCAACTTTTATTCAATTTCCTTTTATATTCAATATCCTTTTTTTATTTAATTTCCAAATTGATCGTTAAGGCATAGTGGGTTCTTGAATAAACTTCCATTTTCAATTTTGATCCAACTTCCATTTTTTATTTTTATTAAACTTCCATTTTTATTCAATTTCCTTTTATATTCAACTTCCTTTTCTACTTAATTTCCAGATCGATCGTTAAGGAATAGTGGTTTCTTCAATGAACTTTTATTGTTAATTTTATGCAACTTCGATTTTTATTTTTATCGAACGTTAATTTTTATTCAATTTCCTTTTCCATTCAACTTCCATTTTTATTTAATTTCCAGTAGATCGTTAAGGTATAGTCGTTTCTTGAATGAACTTCTGTTTTTATTTTATAGAATTCCATTTTTATTTTTATTCAACTTCTATTTTTATTCAATTTCCTTTTCTATTCAACATCCTTTTTTTAATTAATTTTTCCTTTTCTATTCAACTTCCTTTTTCTATTTAATTTCCAAATAGATCGTTAATGTATAGTGGTTTCTTGAATGAACTTTCATTGTTAATTTTATGCAACTTCCATTTTTATTCAATTTCCATTCCTATTCAACTTCCATTTTTATTCAATTTCCATTCCTATTCAACTTCCTTTTTTTGTTTAATTTCCAAATAGATCGTTAAGGTATAGTGGTTTCTTGAATGAACTTCCATTTTAATTTTTATTCAACTTCCATTTGTATTTAATTTCCTTTTCTATTCAACTTTCTTTTTTATTTAATTTCCAGCCAGATCGTTAAGGTATAGTGGTTTCTTCAATAAACTTTTTTTGCTAATTTTGTGCAACTTCCATTTTTATTTTTATTTAACATTAATTTTTTTTTTCAATTTCCTTTTCCATTAAACTTTTTTTTTTTATTTAATTTCCAAATACATCGTTAAGATATAGTCGTTTCTTGAATGAACTTCCATTTTAACTTTTTGGAACTTCCATTTTTATTTTTATTCAACTTCCATTTTTATTTAATTTCCTTTTCTATTCAACTTCCTTTTTTATTTAATTTTCAAATAGATCGTTAAGGTATAATGGTTTCTTCAATGAACTTTTTTTCCTTTTCTATTCGACATCTTTTTTTATTTAATTTCCAAATAGATCGTTAAGGTATACTGGTTTCTTGAATGAACTTCCATTTTCCATTTTGATGCAACTTCCACTTTTTTTTCTTTTTTTTTTTTTTTTTGTTCAACTTCTATTTTTACACAATTTGCTTTTCTATTCAACTTCCTTTTTTACTTAATTTCCAGATAGATCGTTAAGGTATAGTGGTTTCTTGATTGAACTTTTATTGCTAATTCTATGCAACTTCGATTTTCATTTTTATTGAACATTAATTTTTATTCAATTTCCTTTTCCATTCAACTTCCATTTTTATTTAATTTCCAAATAGATCGTTAAGGTATAGTCGTTTCTTGAATGAACTTCCATTTTTATATTTCTGCAACTTCCATTTTTATTTTTATTTTACTTCAATTTTTATTCAATTTCCTTTTCTATTCAACTACCTTTTTTGTTTAATTTCCAAATAGATCGTTAACGTATAGCGGTTTCTTGAATGAACTTCCATTTTCAATTTTGATCCAACTTTCATTTTTTATTTTCATTCAACTTCCATTTGTATTCAGTTTCCTTTTCTATTCAACTTCATTTTTTACTTCATTTCCAGATTGATCGTTCAGGAATAGTGGTTTATTTAATGAACTTTTATTGTTAATTTTATGAAACTTCGATTTTTGTTTTTATTGAACGTTAATTTTTCTTCAACTTCCTTCTCCATTCAACTTCCATTTTTATTTAATTTCCAGATAGATCGTTAAGGTATAGTCGTTTCTTGAATGAACTTCCATTTTAATTTCATGCAACTTCCATTTTTATTTTTATTCAACTTCCATTTTTATTTAATTTGCTTTTCTATTCATCTTCCTTTTTTTTTATTTAATTTCCCTTTTTATTCAACTTCCTTTTTTTATTTAATTTCCAAATAGATCGTTAAGGTATAATGGTTTCTTAAATGAACTTCTATTTTCAATTTTGATCCAACTTCCATTTTATTATTTTTATTCAACTTCCATTTGTACTCAATTTTTTTTGTATTCAACTTCCTTATTTACTTAATTTCCAGATTGATCGTTAAGGAATAGTGGTTTCTTCAATGAACTTTTACTGTTAATTTTATGCAATTTCGATTTTTATTTTTATTGAACATTAATTTTTATTCAATTTCCTTTTCCATTCAACTTCCAGTTTTATTTAATTTCTAGATAGATCGTTAAGGTATAGTCGTTTCTTGAATGAACTTCGATTTTAATTTTCTGCAACTTCCGTTTTTATTTTCATTCAACTTCCATTTTTATTCAATTTCCATTTCCATTCAACCTCCTTTTTTTTTTATTTAATTTCCCTTTCTATTCAACTTCCTTTTTTTATTTAAATTCCAAATAGATCGTTAAGGTATAGTGGTTTCTTGAATGAACTTTTATTGTTAATTTTATGCAACTTTGATTTTTATTTTTATTGAACATTAATTTTTATTCTATTTCCTTTTCCATTCAGCTTCCATTTTTTATTTAATTTCCAAATAGATCCTTAAGGTATAGTGGTTTCTTGAATGAACTTCCATTTTTATATTTTTGCAACTTCCATTTTTATTTTTATTCAACTTCAATTTTCACTAAATTCCTTTTCTATTCAACATCCTTTTTTATTTAATTTCCAAATAAATCGTTAAGGTATAGTGGTTTTTTGTATAAACTTCCATTTTCAATTTTGATCCAACTTCCATGTTTTATTTTTATTCAACTTCCATTTGTATTCAATTTCCTTTTCTATTCAACTTCCTTTTCTACTTGATTTTCAGATTGATGGTTAAGGAATAGTGGTTTCTTCAATGAACTTTTAATGTTAATTTTATGCAACTTCCATTTTTATTCTTATTGAACGTCAATTTTTATTCAATTTCCTTTTCCATTCAACTTCCATTTTTATTTAATTTCCAAATAGATCGTTAAGGTATAGTCGTTTCTTGAATGAATTTCCATTTTAATTTTATGCAACTTCTATTTTTATTTTTATTCAACTTCCATTTTTATTCAATTTCCTTTTCTATGCAACTTCCATTTGTTATTTAATTTCCCTTTCTATTCAACTTCCTTTTTTTATTTAATTTCCACATATATCGTTAAGGTATAGTGGTTTCTTGAATGGTCTTCCATTTTCAATTTTGATCCAACTTCCATTTTTTATTTTTATTCAACTTACATTTGTATTCAATTTCCTTTTCTACTCAACTTCTTTTTTACTTAATTTACATATTGATCGTTAAGGAATAGTGGTTTCTTCAATGAACTTTTATTGTCAATCTTATGCAACTTCGATTTTTATTTTTATTGAACGTTAATTTTTATTCAATTTCCTTTTCCATTCAACTTCCATTTTTATTCAATTTCCAGATAGGTCGTCAAGATATAGTTGTTTCTTGAATAGACTTCTATTTTTATTTGATGGAACTTCCATTTTTATTTTTATTCAACTTCCATTTTTATTCAATTTCCTTTTCTATTCAACTTCCTTTTTTTATTTAATTTCCAAATAGATCGTCAAGGTATACTGGTTTCTTGAATGAACTTTCATTGTTAATTTTATGCAACTTTCATTTTTATTTTTATTTAACTTCCATTTTTATTCAATTTCCATTTCTATTCAACTTCCTTTTTTTATTTAATTTCCAAATAGATCGTTAAGGTGTAGTGGTTTCTTGAATGAACTTCCATTTTTATTTTTATTCAACTTCCATTTGTATTGAATTTCCTTTCCTATTCAACTTCCTTTTTATTTAATTTCCAGACAGAACGTTAAGGTATAGTGGTTTCTTCAATGAACTTTTACTGCTAATTTTGTGCAACTTCCATTTTTATTTTTGTTGAACATCAATTTTTATTCAATTTCCTTTTCCATTCAACTTCATTTTTTATTTAATTTCCAAATAGATCGTTAAGGTATAGTCATTTCTTGAGTGAACTTCCCTTTTCTATTCAACTTCCTTTTTTTATTTAATTTCCCTTTTTATTCAAATTTCTTTTTTTATTTAATTTCCAAATTGATCGTTAAGGTATAATGGTTTTTTGAATGAACTTTCTTTTCCTTTTCTATTCGACTTCCTTTTTTATTTAATTTCCAAATAGATCGTTAAGGTATAGTGGTTTCTTGAATGAACTTCCATTTTCAATTTTGATCCAACTTCCATTTTTTATTTTTATTCAACTTCCATTTTTACTCAATTTCCTTTTCTATTCAATTTCCTTATTTGCTTAATTTCCAGATTGATCGTTAAGGAATAGTAGTTTCTTCAATGAACTTTTACTGTTAATTTTATGCAACTTCGATTTTTATTTTTATTGAACATTAATTTTTATTCAATTTCTTTTTCCGTTCAACTTTCATTTTTATTTAATTTCTAGACAGATCGTTAATGTATAGTCGTTTCTTGAATGAACTTCCATTTTAATTTTATACAACTTCCATTTTTATTTTTATTCAACTTCCATTTTTACTCAATTTCCTTTTCTATTCAACATCCTTTTTCATTTAATTTCCAAATAGATCGTTAAGGTATAGTGGTTTCTTGAATAAACTTCCATTTTCAATTTTTATCCAACTGCCATTTTTTATTTTTATTCAACTTCTATTTGTATTCAACTTCCTTTTCTATTTAACTTCCTTTTCTACTTAGTTTTCAGATTGATGGTTAAGGAATGGTTGTTTCTTCAATGAACTTTTAATGTCAATTTTATGCAACTTCCTTTTTTATTCTTATTGAACGTCAATTTTTATTCATTTTCTTTTTCCATTCAACTTCCATTTTTATTTAATTTCCAAATAGATCGTTAAACTATAGTCGTTTCTTGAATGAACTTCCATTTTAATTTTATGCAACTTCCATTTTTATTTTTATTCAACTTCCATTTTTATTCAATTTCCTTTTCTATGCAACTTCCTTTTGTTATTTAATTTCCCTTTCTATTCAACTTCCTTTTTTTATTTAATTTCCAAATAGATCGTTAAGGTATAGTGGTTTCTTGAATGAACTTCCATTTTCAATTTTGATCCAACTTCCATTTTTATTTTTATTCAACTTCCATTTTTACTCAATTTCCTTTTCTATTCAATTTCCTTATTTACTTAATTTCCAGATTAATCGTTAAGGAATAGTGGTTTCTTCAATGAACTTTTACTATTAATTTTATGCAACTTCGATTTTTATTTTTGTTGAACATTAATTTTTATTCAATTTTTATTTCCATTCAACTTCAATTTTTATTTAATTTCTAGACAGATCGTTAATGTATAGTCATTTTTTTGAATGAACTTCCATTTTAATTTTATGCAACTTCCATTTTTATTTTTATTCAACTTCCATTTTTGTTCAATTTCCTTTTCTATTCAACTTCCTTTTGTTATTTAATTTCCCTTTCTATTCAACTTCCTTTTTTTATTTAATTTCCAAATAGATCGTTAAGGTATAGTGGTTTCTTGACTGAACTTCCATTTTCAATTTTGATCAAACCTCCATTTTTTATTTTTATTCAACTTCCATTTGTATTCAATTTCTTTTTCTATTCAACTTCCTTTTTTATTTAATTTCCAGATTGATCGTTAAGGAATAGTGGTTTCTTCAATGAACTTTTATTGTTAATTTTATGCAACTTCGATTTTTATTTTTATTGAACGTTGATTTTTATTTAATTTTCTTTTTCATTCAACTTCCATTTTTATTAAATTTCCAGATAGATCGTTAAGGTATAGTCGTTTCTTGAATGAACTTCCATTTTTAATTTATGGAACTACCATTTTTATTTTTCTTCAACTTCCATTTTTATTCAATTTCCTTTTTTATTCAACTTCCTTTTTTTTATTTAATTTTCACTTTCTATTCAACTTCCTTTTTTTATTTAATTTCCAAATAGATCGTTAAGGTATAGTGGCTTCTTGAATGAACTTCCATTTTCAATTTTGATCCAACTTCCATTTTTCATTTTTATTCAACTTCCATTTGTACTCAATTTCCATTTCTATTCAATTTTCTTATTTACTTAATTTACCGATTGATCGTTAAGGAATAGTGGTTTCTTCAATGAACTTTTACTGTTAATTTTATGCAACTTCGATTTTTATTTTTATTGAACATTAATTTTTATCCAATTTCCTTTTCCATTCAACTTTCATTTTTATTTAATATCTAGATAGATCGTTAAGGTATAGTCATTTCTTGAATGAACTTCCATTTTAATTATATGCAATTCCATTTTTATTTTTATTCAACTTCCATTTTTATTCAATTTCCTTTCGATTCAACTTTCTTTTTTTATTTAATTTCCCTTTGTATTCAACTTCCTTTTTTTTTTATTTAATTTCCAAATAGATCGTGAAAGTATAGTGGTTTCTTGAATGACCTTTTATTGTTCATTTTATGCAACTTCGATTTTTATTTTTATTGAACGTTAATTTTTATTCAATTTCCTTTTCCATTCAACTTCCATTTTTATTAAATTTCCAAATAGATCGTTAAGGTATAGTCGTTTCTTGAATGAATTTCCATTTTTATATTTATGCAACTTCCGTTTTTATTTTTATTCAACTTCAATTTTTATTCAATTTCCTTTTCTATTCAACATCCTTTTTTTATTTAATTTTCAAATAGATCGTTAAGGTATAGTGGTTTCTGAATGAACTTCCATTTTCAATTTTGATGCAACTTCCATTTTTTTATTTTTATTCAACTTCCATTTGTATTCAATTTCTTTTTCTATTCAACTTCCTTTTCTAGTTAATTTCCAGATTGATCGTTAAGGAATAGTGGTTTCTTCAATGAACTTTTAATGTTAATTTTATGCAACTTCCAATTTTATTCTTATTGAACGTCAATTTTTCTTCAATTTCCTTTTCCATTGAACTTCCATTTTTTTTTTAATTTCCAAATAGATTGTTAAGGTATAGTCGTTTCTTGAATGAACTTCCATTTTAATTTTATGCAACTTCTATTTTTATTTTTATTCAACTTCCATTTTTATTCAATTTCCTTTTCTATTCAACTTCCTTTTGTTATTTAATTTCGCTTTCTATTCAACTTCCTTTTTTAATTTAATTTCCAAATAGATCCTTAAGGTATAGTGGTTTCCTGACTGAACTTCCATTTTCAGTTTTGATCAAACCTCCATTTTTTATTTTTATTCAACTTCCATTTGTATTCAATTTCCTTTTCTATTCACCTTCCTTTTTTACTTAATTTGCAGATTGATCGTTAAGGAATAGTGGTTTCTTCAACGAACTTTTATTGTTAATTTTATGCAACTTCAATTTTTATTTTTATTGAACGTTAATTTTTATTCAATTTTGTTTTTCATTCAACTTCTATTTTTATTAAATTTCCAGATAGATCGTTAAGGTATAGTCGTTTCTTGAATGAACTTCCATTTTTATTTTATGGAACTTCCATTTTTATTTTTCTTCAACTTCCATTTTTATTCAATTTCCTTTTCTATTCAACTTCCTTTTTTTTTTATTTAATTTTCACTTTCTATTCAACTTCCGTTTTTTATTTAATTTCCAAATAGATCGTTAAGGTATAGTGGCTTCTTGAATGAACTTCCATTTTCAATTTTGATCCAACTTCCATTTTTCATTTTTATTCAACTTCCATTTGTACTCAATTTCCTTTTCTATTCAGTTTTCTTATTTACTTAATTTCCCGATTGATTGTTAAGGAATAGTGGTTTCTTCAATGAAGTTTTACTGTTAATTTTATGCAACTTCGATTTTTATTTTTATTGAACATTAATTTTTATCCAATTTCATTTTCTAATCAACTTCCATTTTTATTTAATATCTAGATAGATCGTTAAGGTATAGTCGTTTCTTGAATGAACTTCCATTTTAATTATATGCAACTTCCATTTTTATTTTTATTTAACTTCCATTTTTATTCAATTTCCTTTTCAATTCAACTTCCTTTTTTTATTTAATTTCCCTTTCTATTCAACTTCCTTTTTTTTTTATTTAATTTCCAAATAGATCGTTAAAGTATAGTGGTTTCTTGAATGAACTTTTATTGTTCATTTTATGCAACTTCGATTTTTATTTTTATTGAACGTTAATTTTTATTCAATTTCCTTTTCCATTCAACTTCCATTTTTATTTAACTTTCAAATAGATCATTAAGGTATAGTCGTTTCTTGAATGAACTTCCATTTTTATATTTATGCAACTTCCGTTTTTATTTTTATTCAACTTCAATTTTTATTCAATTTCGTTTTCTATTCAACATCATTTTTTATTTAATTTCCAAATAGATCGTTAAAGTATAGTTGTTTCTTGAATGAACTTCCATTTTCAATTTTGATGCAACTTCCATTTTTTATTTTTATTCAACTTCCATTTGTATTCAATTTCTTTTTCTATTCAACTTCCTTTTCTAGTTAATTTCCAGATTGATCGTTAAGGAATAGTGGTTTCTTCAATGAACTTTTAATGTTAATTTTATGCAACTTCCAATTTTATTCTTATTGAACGTCAATTTTTATTTAATTTCCTTTTCCATTCAACTTCCATTTTTTTTTAATTTCCAAATAGATCGTTAAGGTATAGTCGTTTCTTGAATGAACTTCCATTTTAATTTTATGTAACTTCCATTTTTATTTTTATTCAACTTCCATTTTTATTCAATTTCCTTTTCTATTCAACTTCCGTTTGTTATTTAATTTCCCTTTCTATTCAACTTCCTTTTTTTATTTAATCTCCAAAAAGATCGTTAAGGTATAGTGGTTTCTTGATTGAACTTCCATTTTCAATTTTCATCCAACTTCCATTTTTTTTTATTCAACTTCCATTTGTATTCAATTTCCTTTTCTATTCAACTTCCCTTTTTACTTAATTTCCAGATTTATCGTTAAGGAATAGTGGTTTCTTCAATGAACTTTTATTGTTAATTTTTTGCAACTTCGATTTTTATTTTTATTGAACGTAAATTTTTATTCAATTTCCTTTTCCATTCAACTTCCATTTTTATTTAATTTCCAGATAGATTGTTAAAATATAGTCGTTTCTTGAATGAACTTCCATTTTTATTTTATGGAACTTCCATTTTTATTTTTATTCAATGTCCATTTTTATTCAATTTCATTTTCTATTCAACTTCCTTTTTTTTTATTTGATTTTCCCTTTCTATTCAACTTCCATTTTTTATTTAATTTCCAAATAGATCGTTAGGGTATAGTGTTTTCTTGAATGAACTTTCATTTTTAATTTTATGCAACTTCAATTTTTATTTTTATTCAATTTCCATTTCTATTCAACTTCCTTTTTTTTATTTAATTTCCAAATAGATCGTTAAGGTATAGTGGTTTCTTGATTGAACTTCCATTTTTATTTTTATTCAACTTTCATTTGTATTCAATTTTCTTTTCTATTCAACTTCCTTTTTTATTTAATTTCCTGCCAGATCGTTAAGGTATAGTGGTTTCTTCAATGAACTTTTATTGCTAATTTTGTGCAACTTCCATTTTTATTTTTATTGAACATGAATTTTTATTCAATTTCCTTTTCCATTCAACTTCCTTTTTTATTTAATTTCCAAATAGATCGTTAAGGTATAGTCGTTTCTTGAATGAACTTCCATTTTAATTTTGTAACGCCCTCAAAAATAAACCCATAATATACCCAATGTTAACATGCATTGATTAAGAAAACATAATGTTATTCCATTCATCAGAGTATTCTTAAAAGAAAACATTACATGTAATAACGAAAGCAAATGCCCTACGGGCTTACATCTTTCCAAGCCAATACTTGGACATAAAAGAAATGAGTACTAACTCAACTACAGGTTAAGCCCTTGGCTTGTAATTACATGTAACATCAAATAACAAACTGGCTAACTAAAAAGAAAGAGTCTTCAACTCCAAATCCTCCCAAGCTAATTCCTTGGAGGTAGCATATCACCTGGACCTGAAAATGATGTTCCCGTATAGGGTGAGCCACAGCCCAGTAGAAATATACTAAACCAATATAGAAATTGACTAAAGCAATAGCATTCAATAGATGGTTACACTTATAAATCACTTTTATCGTAATACAGTTTCATGACCACTATGTCCATGATACGTTTCACTTCCCATTATTTATTCAACTTCCATTTATACATACATGGCTCAGAACCTGGCCACATTATAAAATGAGACTAAGGTTCACTAAAACACTTCCATAATCCAATAAGTACACATATATACTGTACTAATACACTTCCATACATCAATAAGTACACAAATTTGTTGTACTAATGGAGTCCATCCCCTTTCTCCTCCTAAATAGGTTTGAGAGTCCATCCCCTATCTTCCCTCAAACCATGGAGTACATCCCCTATCTTCTCCCAAACAATATGCATATGCAATGTATTAAACACTTGTCATACACAATATTCAATCAATACACAGATTCGCTGTATTAATTCAACTGTCATATTTAATGACTCATTCAATGTGATTAGTTTCAGTTTTTCCTAATCAACATGCAATGTCTACAACAATCACGACTATCCTCCACCGATAGCCCAAAACAATTATTTCTAAACAGGGAATAAATGTATCTACAAATGTAAACTCAACATTTTCATAAGTGAGTGATTAAACTATTCAACTACACCTTTTATCTCATAATTCACCAATTTCAAGAATTAAACTTAATTCCACATTTTTCTCTAAATTAATTATGCAAATTAATTTATTACAACAGTTAGGGCTTTTCTCCCTTTCCTCAAAATTAATCCTAAGGTTCAATTTTATCAATTTAATACTATCAATGTCATTTTTCATGACTTTCAATCATACGATGTTTAATAGATGAAAAACCCCCTTCTTAAATTATAAATCAAACCCTAACTTTTCCCAAAATTTCCGAACAACACCAACATATCAAAATGACTAAAACTTAGGACAAAGCCTATAGGATGGAGTAGGGTATCCCTACCTCGAAGCAAAGAACTCAAATGGAGAAGATGGCGGAAACCCAAGGTGCTCCAAATCCACTATTGCTCAGATTAAAACGAAGCCCTCGACCCACTCTAACTTTTTAACAAAGGACCTAGGGTAGAAATACCCTCTAAGTAGATCAAACCTAAGAGAGAAGGTGTGTAGGGAGAGAGAGAAGACGGTTCTAGGGTTTTAAAATAAAAAAGAAGATGAAAAGTGATCCAAAAAGTCGGATCTCGGCTTTATATAAGAGTCGCCCCGCTCGAGCGTGGAAACCCTCGCTCGAGCGTCACTCACAGACTCCCGCTCGAGCGGCGGATACACACTTCCAGAACTTTTTGCTAAACCAGGTCCCCGCTCGAGCGTAAAACTCCTCGCTCGAGTTTTACACACAAACTCACGCTCGAGCGTCAAAACTCCCGCTCGAGCATCAAATGCTCCGCTCGAGCGTGAAGGCAAAAATCTGGGCAACTACCCTAGGTTTCTAAGTTCAACCAACCTGCAACAAACCTGCCTAACACATCCTATAACTCAAAAATAAGGAATTAAAGGACGACAACAGCAAATATATAGTAACGGGATCCACGGAACCTAAGTCCGGATACAACAACCAAATGGGGAAAGACCGGGGTCGCTATAAATTTTATTCAACTTCCATTTTTATTTTTATTCAACTTCCATTTTTATTCAATTTCCTTTTCTATTCAACTTCCTTTTTTATTTAATTTCCAGATAGATCGTTAAGGTATAATGGTTTCTTCAATGAACTTTTATTTTTAGTTTTATTCAACTTCCATTTTTATTTTTACTGAATATCAATTTTTATTCAATGCCCTTTTCCATTCAACTTCCATTTTTATTTAATTTTCAAATAAATCGCTAAGTTATAGTCGTTTCTTTAATGAACTTCCATATTAATTTTATGCAACTTCCGTTTTTATTTTTATTCAACCTCCATTTGTATTTAATTTCCTTTTCTATTCAACTTCATTTTTTATTTAATTTCTTGATAGATCGTTAAGGTATAGTGGTTTCTTCAATGAACTTTTATTGTTAAATTTATGCAACTTCCATTTTTATTTTTGTTGAACATCAATGTTTATTCAATTTCCTAGAAAATTTTGGTGGCTTGGTTAGGCCGCACGAGTAGTGGAAGCTTAGACCCAGAAAATCCGATTCTGCCTAGAGCGCACGAGCAGAGAAAATGGGCCGCACGAGCGGTGGGGAAGGCCGCACGAGCGGCCACTTGGGCAGTCTGTGCCCTGTTTTGTTAAAATGTATTGGTCCGAATATATATCATCTCTAACTCATTTTTCTCTCATTCTAAACCTATTTTCTCTCCTCCTTCTCTCTAGAAAACACATCAATCAACCAAGACTCTTTGATTTTTGTGATCCTTGGGTCAAGATCTTCATCTTCTCCCTCTAAATCTTGAAGATCCATGGTTAGGGCTCACTTGGTGTGTTGGAATCAAAGCTCCCTCATCCATCTAAGCTAGGGTTTCTCTTCTCCATCTTCTCAAAGGCTTTGAGGTAGGGATTTCTTGAGTTATATATATTAGTTTTGCTATATGATGTTGATTTAAAAGTGTTTTTAAAGTTTTGTGTAAATTTTAGGTTTTGGATTCAAAATGTAGAGAGTTTTGGAAATGTGGGTTTGTTTGTCTATCTTTTTACCTCTTCTTGAGGGTTTCCCTCTATTAAACTCAAGAGCAAATGGTGTTGGTGGAGTTTTCTTGGGAAAATGATGAAGGTGTGTTTTTCATTGAAAACCCTAGAAATTGGGGATTTTTGAAATAAAGAAGTGTCTTTGAAATTATTCATTTTTCTTGTGTTATGAGGATGTGTGGGAGTGAGTTTCATCAAATGTTTAGCAAAAATTAATGTACTTCATGTATAAGATATGAGATGTTAGCTTAACATTTTTGCCAACACTTAAAACTTGTAATGTTGTAAGATGGTAAGTTGTTGAGTACTATTGATAATGTGAAAATGCTGAATCACAATATAATGGGAAATGAAATGAAGGATAGCATGCTTGATGTATGGAAAGTTTGGTCATGATGAACTATTGTTGAGGAATTGTTGTGGTGTGTTAAAGACACATGATTGTTTGAGAAATGGGTATCTTGTGAAAGAACATGGTAAGGAGAAAATGAAAATGCGGTGTTGAATATTGTTGTAGACATGTTTTTGAATATGAAAGAAATGCTATGAATTAGTAGTTATTGCATCATATTCTCAATTGTTTTATTGTCATTATTGCATATCTTGACAAGAGTTGGAAAGGCATTTATTTTGAGAAAGATCGCTGTAATCAGAACTAATGGAAATGTTTATGGGGTAAATACGTTGGTAAGTCTGGATAAGGGGTGCAGATGGATTTGATAAGTTGGCCTGAGTGTCTAGGGTGAAAGACCTGAAAGTCGCGCAGATAGGTGTCGAGCCTTCCGGTTAGCACCGGTAAAAAATGACAGTTTGGTAGTGCTCGTAGAGACTACTTGCAGACACCAGCCTAGGAATTACCAGTGTCGTATTTACCGCCCCTGTTGATTTAAATATTGGAAGTTTGAAATTGATGAGATTCCTAAATATTATTGAGAACATGGTGATTTTAAAATGTTGCATTGAATATTATTGAGCATAGGATGATTTTGAAATGGTGCATTGAAATAAGATTTTCCTCCACTATTGGCACTTGCATGGCATTACATGTGCATTTTTAACGTTAACGGAATTGGCATAACTGTATATACTTTGTGAGAAATCTCTACTGGGCTTTATGTTCACCCCTATGGGAATTGGTGCAGGTAAAGATGTGGTGACCCCGCCAAGCTAAGGGCGTGGAGATGTTTGAAGAAAAGTAGTTTGACTCTTATGTTGTTGTGATATTTTTTTTGTAAGCCAAAGGCTAATGTGTTTGGGTCCGAGTGACCATTATGTGTAACCGGGCTATTGCCTTGGAACTTGTAAGCCCTTGAGGGCCTTATTCGTTGTGATTTAATGATTTCTGTTACATGTTATAGAATCATGCACTGGTTTGTAATTAAATGTATACTGGCATGTGGGAATCCTTTGGCAAGCAGTTGGAATTATGTAAATGATTTGGTTAATCTCTCATTTTGGAAGTGGGTTGACATAATAGTTATGTGGGTTTATTTTCAGGGCGTGACATTCCTTTTCTATTGAACTTCCTTTTTTATTAAATTGCCAAATAGATCGTTAAGGTATAGTGGTTTCTTGAATGAACTTCTATTTTTATTTTTATTCAACTTCTATTTGTATTCAATTTCCTTTTCTATTCAACTTCCTTTTTTACTTAATTTCCAGATAGATCGTTAATGTATAGTGGTTTTTTCAATGAACTTTTATTGCTAATTTTATACAACATCCATTTTTATTTTTATTGAACATCAATTTTTATTAAATTTCCTTTTCCATTCCACTTCCATTTTTATTTAATTTCCAAATAGATCGTAAAGGTATAGTCGTTTCTGGAATGAACTTCCATTTTAATTTTATGCAACATCCATTTTTATTCAATGTTCTTTTCTATCCAATTTCCTTTTTTATTTAATTTCCAAATAGATCGTTAAGGTATAGTGGTTTTTTGAATAAACTTCCATTTTCAATTTTGATGCAACTTCCATTTTTATTTTTCTTCAACTACCATTTTTATTCAATTTACTTTTATATTTAACTTCCTTTTTTATTTAATTTTCAAATAGATCGTTAAGGTATAGCGGTTTCTTGAATGAACTTCCATTTTTATACTCATGCAACTTTCATTTTTAATTTTATTCAACTTCAATTTTTATTCAATTTCTTTTTCGATTCAACATCATTTTTTTTTTAATTTCCAAATAGATTGTTAAGGGACAGTGGTTTCTTGAATGAACTTCCATTTTTATTTTTATTCAACTTCCATTTGTATTCAATTTCCTTTTCTATTCAACTTCATTTTTTTATTTAATTTCTAGATAGATCGTTAACGTATAGTAGTTTCTTCAATGAACTTTTATTGCTAATTTTATACAACATTCATTTTTATTTTTATTGAACATCAATTTTTATTCAATTTCCTTTTCCATTCCACTTCCATTTTTATTTAATTTCCAAATAGATCATTAAAGTATAGTCGTTTCTTGAATGAACTTCATTTTAATTTTATGCAACATTCATTTTTATTTTTATTCAACTTCCATTTTTATTCAATTTCCTTTTCTATGCAACTTCCTTTTTTATTTAATTTCCAAATAGATCGTTAAGGTATAGTGGTTTCTTGAATAAACTTCCATTTTCAATTTTGATGCAACTTCCATTTTTATTTTTATTCAACTTCCATTTTTATTCAATTTCCTTTTCTATTCAACGTTCTTTTTTATTTAATTTTCAAATAGATCGTTAAGATATAGTGGTTTCTTTAATGAACTTTCATTTTTATATTTATGCAACTTT
This sequence comes from Camellia japonica, assembly GCA_030407325.1. NCBI lineage: Eukaryota > Viridiplantae > Streptophyta > Magnoliopsida > Ericales > Theaceae > Camellia > Camellia japonica. The sequence goes on from JAPPVO010008087.1 coordinate 17,717, forward strand.
CATTTTTATTTTTATTCAACTTCAATTTTTATTCAATTTCCTTTTCTATTCAACTTCATTTTTTATTTAATTTCCAAATAGATCGTTAAGGTATAGTGGTTTCTTGAATGAACTTGCATTTTTATTTTTATTCAACTTCCATTTTTATTCAATTTCCTTTTCTATTCAACTTCTTTTTTTATTTAATTTCCAGATAGATCGTTAAGGTATTGTGCTTTCTTCAATGAACTTTTATTGCTAATTTTATGCAACTTCCATTTTTATTTTCATTGAACATCAATTTTTATTCAATTTTCTTTTCCATTCCACTTCCATTTTTATTTAACTTCCAAATAGGTTGTTAAGGTATAGTCGTTTCTTGAAGGAACTTCCTACTTAACTTTATGCAACTGCCAATTTTATTTTTATTCAACTTCCGTTTTTAATCAATTTCCTTTTGTATTCAACTTCCTTTTTTATTTAATTTCCAAATAGATCGTTAAGATATAGTGGTTTCTTGAATGAACTTCCATTTTTCTTTTTATTCAACTTCCATTTGTATTCAATTTCCTTTTCTATTCAACTTCCTTTTTTTACTTACTTTCCAGATAGATCGTTAAGGTATAGTGGTTTCTTCAATGAACTTTTATTGTTAATTTTATACAATATCCATTTTTATTTTTATTCAACTTCCATTTGTATTCAATTTCCTTCTATATTCAACTTACTTTTTTATTTAATTTCCTGATAGATCGTTAAGGTATAGTGGTTTTTCTTCAATGAACTTTTCTTGCTAATTTTATACAACATCCATTTTTATTTTTATTGACCATCAATTTTTATTCAATTTTCTTTTCCACTCCACTTCCATTTTTATTTAATTTCCAAATACATTGTTAAGGTATAGTGGTTTCTGGAACAAACTTCCATTTTTAATTTAGATGCAACTTCCATTTTTATTTTTGTTCAACTTCCATTTTTATTCAATTTCCTTCCTCTATTCAACTTCCTTTTTTATTTAATTTCCAAATAGATCGTTAAGATATAGTGGCTTTTTGAATGAATTTCCATTGTTAATTTTATGCAACTTCCACTTTTATTTTTATTCAACTTCCATTTTTATTCGATTTCCTGTTCTATTCAACTTCCTTTTTTTATTTAATTTCGAAATAGATCGTTAAGGTAGAGTGGTTTCTTGAATAAACTTCTATTTTTATTTTTATTCAACTTCCATTTGTATTCAATTTCCTTTTCTATTCAACTTCCTTTTTTTATTTAATTTCCAAATAGATCGTTAAGGTATAGTGGTTTCTTCAATGAACTTTTATTGCTAATTTTATGCAACTTCCATTTTTATTTTTATTGAGTATCAATTTTTATTCAATTTCCTTTTCCATTCAACTTCCATTTTTATTTAATTTGCAAATAGATTGTTAAGGTATTGTCGTTTCTTGAATGAACTTCCATTTTTATTTTTATTCAATTCCATTTTTTTTGCAATTTCCTTTTTTATTAAACATCCTTCTTTATTTAATTTCCAAATAGATCATTAAGGTAAACTGGTTTCTTAAATGAACTTCCATTTTTAATTTTATTCAGCTTCCATTTCTATTCAATTTCCTTTACTGTTCAACTTCCTTTTTTATTTAATTTCCAGATAGATCGTTAAGCTATAGTGGTTTCTTCAATGAACTTTTATTGCTAATTTTATGCAACTTCTATTTTTATTTTTATTGAAAATCAATTTTTATTCAATTTCCTTTTCCATTCAACTTCTATTTTTATTTAATTTCTAAATAGATCGTTACGGTATGGTCGTTTCTTGAATGACTTCCACTTTAATTTTATGCAACTTCCATTTTTATTTTTATTCAACTTCCATTTTTATTCAATTTCCTTTTTTATTCAACTTCCTTTTTTATTTAATTTCCAAATAGATCCTTAAGGTATCGTGGTTTCTTGAATAAACTTCCATTTTCAATTTTGATGCAACTTCCATTTTTATTTTTATTCGACTTCCATTTTTATTCATTTTCCTTTTCTATTCAACTTCCTTTTTTATTTAATTTCCAAATAAATCGTTTTGGTATAATGATTTCTTGAATGGACTTAAATTTTTATATTTATGCAACTTTCATTTTTATTTTCATTCAACTTCAATTTTTATTCAATTTCCTTTTCTGTTAATTTCCTTTTTATTTAATTTCCAAATAGATCGTTAAGGTATAGTGGTTTCTTGAATGAACTTCCATTTTTATTTTTATTTAACTTCCACTTGTATTCAATTTCCTTTTCTATTCAACTTCATTTTTACTTAATTTGCAGATAGATCGTTAAGGTATAGTGGTTTCTTCAATGAACTTTTATTGCTAATTTTATATAACATCCATTTTTATTTCTATTGAACATCAATTTTTATTCAATTTCATTTTCCATTCCACTTCCATTTTTATTTAATTTCAAAATAGATCGTTAAGGTATAGTCGTTCCTTGAATGAACTTCCATTCTAATTTTATGCAACATCTGTTTTTATTTTTATTCAACTTCCATTTTTATTCAATTTCTTTTTCCATTCAACTTCCTTTTTTATTTAATTTCCAAATAGATCGTTAAGGTATAGTGGTTTCTTAAATAAACTTCCTTTTTTAATTTTGATGCAACTTCCATTTTTATTTTTATTCAACTTCCATTTTTATTCAATTTCCTTTTCTATTCAACTTCCTTTTTTTATTTAATTTCCAAATAGAGCATGAAGGTATAGTGGTTTCTTGAATGAACTTCCATTTTTATATTTCTGCAAGTTTCATTTTTATTTTTATTCAATTGCAATTTTTATTCAATTTTCTTTTTTATTCAACTTCATTTTTTATTTAAATTCAGAATAGATCGTTAAGGTATAGTTGTTTTTTTTAATAAACTTCCATTTTTAATTTTGATGCAACTTCCATTTTTGTTTTTCTTCAACTTCTATTTTTATTCAATTTCCTTTTCTGTTCAACTTCCTTTTTTATTTAATTTCCAAATAGATCGTTAAGGTATAGTGGTTTCTTGAACGAACTTCCATTTTTATTTTTATTCAACTTCCATTTTTATTCAATTTTCTTTTCTATTCAACTTCCTTTTTCATTTAATTTCCAGATAGATCGTTAACGTATATTGCTTTCGTGGATAAACTTTTATTGCTAATTTTATGCAACTTCCATTTTTATTTTTATTGAACATCAATTTTTATTCAATATCCTTTTCCATTCCACTCCATTTTTATTTAATTTCCATATAAATCATTAAGATATAGTCGTTTAATGAATGAACTTCCATTTTAATTTTATGCAACTTCCATTTTTATTTTTATTCAACTTCCTTTTTTATTTAATTTCCAAATAGATCGTTAAGGTATAGTCGTTTTTCTTGAATAAACTTCCATTTTCAATTTTGATGCAACTTCAATTTTTATTTTTATTCAACTTCCATTTTTATTCAAATTCCTTTTCTATTCAACTTCCTTTTTTATTTAATTTCCAAGTAGATCGTTAAGGTATAGTGGTTTCTTGAATGAACTTGCATTTTTATTTTTATCCAACTTCAATTTTTATTCAATTTGCCTTTCAATTCGACTTCATTTTTTATTTAATTTCCAAATAGATCGTTAAGGTATAGCGGTTTCTTGAATAAACTTTCATTTCAATTTTGATGCAACTTCCATTTTTATTTTTATTCAACTTTCATTTTTATTTAATTTCCAAACAGATCGTTAAGGTATAGTCGTTTCTTGAATGAACATGCATTTTAATTTTATGCAACTTCCATTTTTATTTTTATTCAACTTCAATTTTTATTCAATTTCTTTTTCTATTCAACTTCCTATTTTATGTAATTTCCAAATAGATCGTTAAGCTATAGTGGTTCCTTGAATGAACTTCCATTTTTTATTTTATACAACTTCCATTTTTATTTTTATTCAACTTCTATTTTTATTCAATTTCCTTTTCTATTCAACTTCCTTTTTTATTTAATTTTCAAATAGATCGTTAAGTATAGTGTTTCTTGGGTGAACTTCCATTTTTAATTTTATGTAACTTCCTTTTTTATTTTTATTCAACTTCCTTTTATATTTAATTTCCAAATAGATCGTTAAGGTATAGTGGTTTCTTGAATGAACTTCCCTTTCAAATTTTATGCAACTTCCATTTTAATTTTTATTCAACTTCCTTTTTTATTCAGTTTCCTTTTCTATTCCACTTACTTTTTTATTTAATTTCCAAGTGATCGTTATGGTATATTGGTTTTTTGAATGAAGTTCCATTGTGAATTTTATGCAACTTCCAGTTTTATTTGTATTCAATTTCCATTTCTATTCAATTTCCTTTTCTATTCAACTTCCTTTTTAATTTAATTTCCAAATAAATTGTTAAGGTGTAGTGGTTTCTTGAATGAACTTCCATTTTTATTTTTATTCAACTTCCATTTGTATTCAATTTCCTTTTCTATCTCACTTCCTTTTTTATTTAATTTCCAGCTAGATCGTTAAGATATAGTGGTTTCTTCATTGAACTTTTTTTGTTAATTTTATAGAACTTCGATTTTTATTTTTATTCAACATCAATTTTTATTCAATTTCCTTTTCTATTCAACTTCCTTTTTTATTTAATTTCAAATAGATCCTGAAGGTATAGTCCTTTTTTAATGAACTTCCATTTTAATTTTATGCAACTTCCATTTTTATTTTTATTAAATTTCCTTTTCCATTCAATTTCCTTTTTTTATTTAATTTCCAAATAAATCGTTACGGTATAGTGGTTTCTTGAATAAACTTCCATTTTTATTTTTATTCAACTTCCATTTGTATTCAATTTCCTTTTCTATACTACTTCCTATTTTATTTAATTTCCAGATAAATTGTTAAGGTATAGTGGTTTCTTCAAGGAACTTTTATTGTTCATTTTATGCAACTTCCATTTTATTTTTATTGAACACCAATTTTTATTCAATTTCCTTTACCATTCAACTTCTATTTTTATTTAATTTCCAAATATATCGTTAAGGTATAGTCGTTTCTTGAATGAACTTCCATTTTACATTTATGCAACTTTCATTTTTATTCAATTTCCTTTCCTATTCAACTTCATTTTTTGCTTAATTTCCAGATAGATCGTTAAGGTATAGTGGTTTTTTCAATGAACTTTTATTGCTAATTTTATACAACATCCTTTTTTATTTTCATTGAACATCAATTTTTATTCAATTTCCTTTTCCATTCCTTTTCCATTCTTATTTAATTTCCAAATAGATCGTTAAAGTATAGTCGTTCCTTGAATAAACTTCCATTCTAAATTTATGCAACATCCTTTTTTATTTTTATTCAACTTCCATTTTTATTCAATTTCCTTTTCTATTCAACTTCCTTTTTAATTTAATTTTCAAATAGATGGTTAAGGTATAGTGGTTTCTCGAATAAACTTCCATTTTTAATTTTGATGCAACTTCCATTTTTGTTTTTCTTCAACTTCTATTTTTATTCAATTTCCTTTTTTGTTCAACTTCATTTTTTATTTAATTTCCAAATGGATCGTTAAGGTATAGTGGTTTTTTGAATGAACTTCCATTTTTATATTTATGCAACTTTCATTTTTATTTAATTCAATTTCAATTTTTATTCAATTTCGTTTTCTATTCAACTTCATTTTTTATTTAATTTCCAAATAGATCGTTAAGGTATAGTGGTTTCTTGAATGAACTTCTATTTTTATTTTTATTCAACTTCCATTTTTATTCAATTTCCTTTTCTATTCAACTTCCTTTTTTATTTAATTTCCAGATAGATCGTTAAGGTATAATGCTTTCTTCAATGAACTTTTATTGTTAATTCTATGCAACTTCCATTTTTATTTTTATTGAACATCAATTTTTATTTAATTTCCTTTTCCATTCCACTTCCATTTTTATTTAATTTCCATATAGATCGTTAAGGTATAGTCGTTTCTTGAATGAACTTCCATTTTAATTTTTTGCAACTTCCATTTTTATTTTTATTCAACTTCCGTTTTTATTCAATTTCCTTTTCTATTCAAGTTCCTTTTCTATTTAATTTCCAAATAGATCATTAAGGTATAGTGGTTTCTTGAATGAACTTGCATTTTTATTTTTATCCAACTTCAATTTTTATTCAATTTCCCTTTCCATTTAACTTCATTTTTTTTATTTAATTTCCAAATATATTGTTAAGGTATAGTGGTTTCTTGAAGGAACTTCCATTTTCAATTTTGATGCAACTTCCATTTTTATTTTCATTCAACTTTCTTTTTTATTCAATTTCCTTCTCTATTCAACTTTCTTTTTTTATTTAATTTCCAAACAGATCGTTAAGGTATAGTCGTTTCTTGAATGAACTTCAATTTTAATTTTATGCAACTTCCATTTTTATTTTTATTCAACTTCAATTTTTATTCAATTTCCTATTTTATTTAATTTCCAAATAGATCGTTAAGCTATAGTGGTTCCTTGAATGAACTTCCATTTTTTATTTTATGCAACTTCTATTTTTATTTTTATTCAACTTCCATTTTTCTTCAATTTCCTTTTCTATTCAACTTCCTTTTTTATTTAATTTTCAAATAGATCGTTAAGTATAGTAGTTTCTTGAATGCAACTTCCATTTTTATTTTTATTCAACTTCTTTTTTTATTCAGTTTCCTTTTCTATTCAACTTCCTTTCTTTTTTAATTTCCAAGTAGATCGTTAAGGTATAGTGGTTTTTTGAATAAACTTCCATTGATCATTTTATGCAACTTCCATTGATCATTTTATGCAACTTCCATTTTTATTTTTATTCAACTTCCTTTTTCTATTTAACTTCCTTTTTTGTTTAATTTCCAAATAGATCGTTAAGGTATAGTGGTTTCTTGAATGAACTTCCATTTTTATTTTTGTTCGACTTCCGTTTGTATTCAATTTTCTTTTCTATGTAACTTCTTTTTTTATGTAATTTCCAAATAAATCGTTAAGGTATTGTGGTTTCTTGAATAAACTTTTTTTTGTTAATTTTATACAACTTCGATTTTTATTTTTATTCAATTTCCTTTTCCATTCAACTTCCATTTTTATTTAATTTCCAAATAGATCGTTAAGGTATAGTCGTTTCTTGAATGAACTTCCATTTTAATTTTATGCAACTTCCATTTTTATTTTTATTCAACATCGATTTTTATTAAATTTCCTTTTCTATTGAACTTCTTTTTTTTATTTAATTTCCAAATAGATCGTTAAGGTATAGTGGTTTCTTGAATGAACTTCCATTGTTTTTTTATTCAACTTCCATTTGTATTAAATTTCTTTTTCTATTCAACTTCCTTTTTTATTTAATTTCCAGATAGATTGTTAAGGTATAGTGGTTTCTTCAAAGAACTTTTGTGTTAATTTTTTGCAACTTCCATTTTTATTTTTACTGAACATCAATTTTTATTCAATTTCCTTTTCCATTCAACTTCCATTTTTATTTAATTTCCAAATAGATCGTTATCGTATAGTCGTTTCTTGAATGAACTTCCATTTTTATTTTTATTCAACATCCATTTTTATTCAATTTTCTTTTCTATTCAACTTCTTTTTTTATTTAATTTCTAAATAGATGTTAAGGTATGGTGGTTTCTTGAATGAACTTCCTTTGTTAATTTTATGCAACTTCCATTTTTATTTTTATTCAATTTCCATTTTTATTCAATTTCCTTTTCTATTCGACTTTCTTTTTTTATTTAATTTCCGAATAGATTGTTAAGGTATAGTGGTTTCTTGAATGAACTTCCATTTTTATTTTTATTCAACTTCTATTTGTATTCAATTTCATTTTCTATTCAACTTCATTTTTTATTTAATTTCCAGATAGATCGTTAAGGTATAGTGGTTTATTCCATGAACTTTTGTTCTTAATTTTTTGCAACTTCCATTTTTTTTTTTATTGAACATCAATTTTCACTCAATTTCCTTTACCATTCAACTTCTATTTTTATTTAATTTCCAAATATATCCTTAAGGTATAGTCGTTTCTTGAATGAACTTCCATTTCAAATTTATGCAACTTCCATTTTTTTTTTATTCAACTTCCATTTTTATTCAATTTTCTTTTCTATTCAACTTCCTTTTTTATTTAATTTCCAAATAGATCGTTAAGGTATAGTGTGTTTCTTGAATGAACTTTTATAGCGATCCCGGTTTCCCTTTCTTTAATTGTTGTATCCGGACTTAGGCTCCGTGGAGTTGGTTGTTGTGTATATCTTGTTTACATCCTTTACTCTGTGGGTTTAAGTCTTGGGTTGTGTTGGGTAGGTTTGAAACAGGCTGGTTGAGCTTAGAAACCAAAAGTAGTTGCCCAGATTTTTGCCTTCACGCTCGAGCAGAGCTTTTGACGCTCGAGCGGGTGTTTTGACGCTCGAGCGGGTGTTTTGACGCTCGAGCGTGATTTTCCATCTCCCAGTATTTTCCTCTGCAGTGTTGGACGCTCGAGCGGGCGTTTGGACGCTCGAGCGGGAGTTTGTGTGTGACGCTCGTGCGGGGACCTGGTTCTGCAAAAGTTTTGGGAGTGTGTATCCGACGCTCGAGCGGCGGTTTAGACGCTCGAGCGGGAGTCTGTGAGTGACGCTCGAGCGGGGGTTTCCACGCTCGAGCGGGGCGACTCTTATATAAAACTGAGATCCGACTTTTTGGATCACTTTTTCAACTTCATTTCTCTCTCTTACTTTTCCAAACCTCCATTAGAGAGCTTCTCTCACTAGAACCTCAACTTCTCTCTAGGTATTGATCTAGTAGGAGTTGTTTCCTCACCTTTGGTCTTTACAAAAGTTGGGTTGATCGTCGAGGGCTACGTTTTGATCCAAGGATATTGAGTTTTGGAGCACGTTGAGTTTTTTTTATCTTCTTCTCTTGAGCTCCGAATTTGAGGTAGGGATTCCTACTCATTACTATGGGTTTTGATCAAGATTTTTGGGCATTTTGTTAAATGGTTGATTTTGGGAAGTTAGGGTTTGAAAATGTTAAAAGAGGGTTTTGTTATTTTGATTCTAAAATGTGTATTTTGGGTTTCAAAATGATGATATTATTGTTGGTTGTTGATATTTGAACCATTGAGTTGATATTGGGAAATGGGGTAGAAAATCCTAATTTGTTGTATAAATTAATTGGTATAATTAATTTGGGAAAATTGTGGTTATATGGAATTGAGTTGGAAATAATGAAATTGGCTCATTATATGGTAGAATGGTGGAGTTGGATTTATTAATCGCTCACTTTTGAAAACTTTAATATTTTATCTGTTGGAACTTTTATTATCTATTTAGAAATAATTGCTTGGGCTACCGGTGGAGGGTAGTTTTGATTGTTGTAGACAATGCATGATGATTAGGCAAACTAAAACTAATCAATTGGATGTGTCATAGAGTATGACGGGTGATAGAATACATTAACGTTATGTATTGATTGATTGTATATATGACCTATGTGTATATACGTTGTGTGTGCGGGAGGAGATAGGGGATGTACTCCACGGTTTAGAGGAAGATAGGGGATGGACCTCTAAACCAGATGTCGTTTGGGAGGAGATAGGGGATGGACTCCGCTGATACAGCTCATATGCTTATCAGTCAAAGTGTTGATATAGCTCATATGCTTATCTATGGAAGTGTTGATATAGCTCATATGCTTATCTGTTGAAGTGTGGGTATAACTTGTATGCTTATCTGTTGAAATGTTGATATAGCTTATATGCTCATCTATCGAAGTACTGATATAGCTAGTATGCTTATCTAATGTAAAATGGGAAACGTTTAATATGAGTTACTGTCCCATATAAGTTGTTGGTCAGGTTCTAAGCCGTTGTTGTGAATTGTGAATTTTGTAAGAAATGGAAAATGAAATGAAACATGAACATAGTGGTCATGTAATGGAAATGGGTTATGAATTGATTTATGAGAATTAAACATTTATCAATTGCTAATGTCTTAGTTACTGCTCATACTGTGTTTAGCATATCTCTACTGGGCGTTGGCTCACCCTATATGGGACATTATTTTCAGGTACAGGTAGCATGCCACCTCCAAGGACTTAGCTTGATGGATATGGGAGTTGAAGACTCTTTTTGATTATTTTGTTTATATTACATGTATATCAAGCCAAGGGCTTATTTTGTTAGAGTTAGTACTCTTCTTTTGTGTAACCAAGTGTTAACTGGAAAGCTGTAAGCCTGTAGGGCATTTGCTTTTGTTGTTAACATGTAATACTGTTATAAGAACTACTCTGATAAATGGAAATGTGTTGATTTCTTTATATCATTGCATGTCTAAAATGATGGGTTTTATGTATTATTTTGAGGGCGTTACAACTTGGTATCAAAACGTACCGGGTTCGAATACTTTGGGTACATGGGAAGTGATTAGTATCACAATGGGTTTGTCTCGCTTGTTAGAGACTTAGATGTAATGATATATGCTTATGTGCTAACATGCTTAGGTGACTACTTGGGTATGGGATTTGATTTCTAGGATATTGATTGGATCCTTGGGTTTCTGTGAGTCTTGTTGGAAAAGCACTTGATCAATGCTGTTTCTAACCGAAACTCTAGTAACGCCTCGGGACTATCAGTATCTGGGAATGAAATTCGTAAGTGCTTATGTATTTATGTGCTTACGTGGAGTGAATTACAGTTGTCCATGCATTAGGACGTGAGTGTTTAGTTTCGGCACATTTATGAATGTGCTAACGTCTTCGTTATCTTTAATAGGATGTTAGGACGAGGACGAGGTGGTAGGCGTGGTAGGCCTGGGAGGCAGGAAGTACCTCTATCGGATGTCGTTCTGGCAGTGCAGGAGGGAGTTGGTCAGGCCAATGTGGCCGACCCAGTGGGTCAGCAAGCTATGAGTGCCTTGGCCCGAGAGATAGCAAGAGCTTTGGGTATTCTCAGAGCTGAGAATCAGGTGTTGAGGCAGGACC
>JAPPVO010008088.1:0-41033 GCA_030407325.1 Camellia japonica
CTTCTAAACGAATGTAGTCGTACATGACACCTTGAAAGGGGCTTGACGCTCTTGACTGCATTAGATAGATTGTGTTTTTGCCATTGTAAAGCTGACTTCCTGGTACGCTTATGCTGAACAACCGGTACAAACCATGAATGCCATGCCTTGCTATCGCATTGTCTTTCCCGATCAACCCACTGCTGAAGTTAGGAGCACCAGTTTGATTGTTGGTTCGGACCTTACAAGTTATGACCCACACAAACTTCATCAGCATAAATATTCCACCAAACAAAATGTTTGATTGAATGGGCATGTAGCACTTGAGGAAAAATGGCTTCTAGTGACCTCAAATTTAGGTTAGAGAAGTGCTTAATTTTGTTTATTTTTATCTCAAAAAAAATTATGAGTTTTTAGTGATGAGGATAATTATTTAATATTTATGTAGTTCCAACACATCACATTGACTTGTTGCTTATTAGACTAATAAGGGCAATAGTTATGGAATAAGTGGAGCCGACCTAATTAGTCTTTTGAGTGAAAGGCAAGTTCAGCTCCATCCATTCGTTTTGTGCTCTTTCATAGGTTCAAGAGCATCACATTCACATGCTACGGTGGTGCTCTCAAACTGCTAACAAAAATGTTTGAAAAAGTTATCGTAACTTAAAATATGTGAATCAAATAAATTAATATATCCAATATGTGGCCCAAGTCACACCAAATTTATATCTAAATCCCACATTTAAATTTTGGGCAATTTTCTATCTGTTTTTTTCCCCTTCAATTTAATCACTAGTTTAATGAAGTCATTAGTAGCAATTATTCCTGAAGCTGCATCCAGATACACTAAAAATAATTTAAAAAGAATGGTAATGGAATGAATGAAAGTTGAAAATTCTTTACATGCAATTCAGCTTCATGCGCCGACGCCAGTGCCAAACGGAGTGTATAATTTGCAGCCTTATTAACAGTTTTGATGTCAAATAAGATTTGCCATGTAGTTGCTTGATATGCTTTATTTCCAGCATTCCTGCATTGCAAATGCAATACCTATTAGATCAATAAACAAAGGACTTGCAAAATTATAGACAAACAGACAGACAAACAAACACCTGGTAACATGAGCGAAAAACCAATCTCGCTTATAGTTACTAACTCCTACAGTGTACACGAGATCTTGGCGAGGATATATTTCTGTGTAGCGGTTCCACAACCCGTATTGCCTAAACCTGCAATCCAAACATATATGTACATGTTATTGATGTGTTTGAGCATGTAATTGTATGGATTGAAGCCAACTATGGCGTGTTCAAGAGCTCTAAACTTGTCAAAGCCATTGTACAAATGGTTCACCAACGATGGGTTGGGATCAGGGATAAAGAACTCAGCTGCTACACGATCTGCAATGCCAATCTCCCATAGAGTTGGACCGGCCCTTGGTGCCTCATACACCAGATTATTCAGTTTTATATTAGATCCTGCATTTGAACATGAAATAATAATAATAATTTTAAAAAATAATAAATAAAGGTACTTATTCAAATGGGTTAATTGGTAAAAAGTGCAAATCCTAAAGGGTTATATGTTATTTGGTCTAAAATCTAATATGTTTTAGTGATAATGACATGATTTGAAGTTGCTGACACTAGAGAAGTCACTGGAAAAGTCTCCAAATGATCAGCGGCGGTTGGTGGAAGTGACATGAACAGATAAGTGAATAAATAGTTGACAATTAAATAGATATGTGATATTTGGACATATAAAAAAAAATGTTACATTTGAATAGATAAACAAATAAGTAAGTTTTAGACAAATATATGTCCTTTTAAACATATAATATCATTTTAGCATAAAAAAATTGAAAATGCTAGGAATCTACATTATGAACCCATAACTTATCCGGCATGTATTTATGTATTGCAGATTAAATTGATGAAGTGTGAGGTATACGAGTAAAATGAAATTGAACCATTAATTTTTTTTCTAAGTAAATTTTAGGTTGGTAAGGATAAATTTGTAGTGTCGTTGAAAAAAATAACTCAATAATCTCAAAAATGAACCTCCAAGTCTGATTGCTCTTTCAAATTGGGTTTATAATGTAGAATATAAGGCGCTATAGTTGGAGTTCTTTGAGTGTTTGGATTGACCAAAAAAAACAAAAAAGTAGAGGTCAACTTTTATAGGCGTTGATAAAAAAAGTTACTTGGGCCGACCGCGAGAATTGGATTCGAATATGATAGTCCAATCCAATAAGGCCTAACTAGAAAAACTCATTTTGGGCTGAATTCCAACATTGAAGACCTAGAATTGTTGTTTTTATTTTTTTTCGAATGTTTTGATTAGTTATCTTTATATGCGACTATATCATGTTGATGCCATTTATTTTGGCATTTTCAAAAGAATATTTATTACCCAATTTTGAATTTATCTCAAATTTGCTACAATTTTTTTCTATTTCTTTATCATTTCGTGTCGGTTACAAATATGACTATTGTATTGTATATGGGACTGTATTCTTGTATTTTGATTAATTCAAAATTAATACTAATATTATCAGTTTCTCTTTTGTGGATTGAAGAGTTTCTACTGCAAGAACTGGCAATTTTCGTTAGTATTTTTGAAAAATTAAATTAAAAGAAGTAATTATTAGCAATAAAAACCTGGAGCGATGCTGATAGAAGGATCATATTTGTAATCTCCAATAGTTCCAGGGACCCAAGCAAACAAATTATAATTTCCAGGTCGTACTCCTTTAATCCAGAAATTCCCTTCACCATCAGCATGACTCCAGAATTGATAACCCTGTTACCAAACACAAAATATATATTTTTTTCTTCTTCACTAGAGCTTTACTATTATTATTCATTGATGGTTTACAAAAAAATTTAATACTAACCTTGTTTTCATATTGCCATGATCCTTCATTTCCTGGTGGTGCCAAACCCACTTGAGCATGAGCTGCTGGCATGGAATTTTGCCCACTACAATTAGAAAATAATTTATTTCAATTATGAGTAAAATTTGATTAATTTTTTCTAAGTATATAACACAACTGGTAATAGAAAGTGTACCCATCACGAACAAGTAATTGACCACTGACTGAGCCCCGTTGGTTGGAATGAGGGAAATCTGGTGATTGTGGAAAATTGTATGGCCAGCTTCCAATTTCTTTCAACATCTAATGAATATCAAGTGTGAATGCAATTAATGGATATTATTTTTCATTAAATTGTTAATCGTCAATTCATCTAAAAGTTTAAGTCCTGGAAAAAGTTTATAAAAACACGACACATGTCCATTTATGTGTATTTTGGATCCAGTTCTTGACAGATTTCTGTATTCATAGCAGAACTGTTTGGTTCATTGTAGATGGATTCTCTTTTTCTATAAACGAGTTAAATGCGTGTATATATAATAAAAATGTAAACACAAAATTTAAAAAGTTGAATTGAGTTGAGTTGAGTTGATTGTCAACTATTAATCATTAATAATTTGCATTGCTCTGACTAGATAAAAGATGTAAACAAATACCTGTGATTTTGCATTTTGCCAAAGTGCAGATTTCTGGTTGTTAGAAGCAGAGTTCAGATATATAAAAACAGGGCCAAAAACCTTTTTCCATTGCTCTCCAGCTTTAAATTTCATCCCCACATCTTCCCCAGCATAATGGGTACTAACAAACATCTGTACACAGTACACCCACAAATATAATAATCACACACATACAAGTTTTTATATAAAATTGGTCTTTTGTTTACAAATAAATAGGAGTCAAATGAGAGCCACCATCACTTTGGACAAATTTATGTTCAAAATTTCTGCAATAGTGTCCCCAGAAAGTACCTAAAAAATTACTCAATAACACAAAATATCTGAATCAAAATATTTATTTTGACCGTAATTCATACCACGTCAAAGTTAATTGATACCATGTATATCATTTTAGTGGTTTATTTTTTTATTTTTGAAGGACACTTTTTTTGGTGCATATAAATTTTCTATAAAATTTTGGTTTTGCAATAACAATACAAACACATAAAATAATTCAAGATTGGCCTACACTCCATCCAGAAAAATGTGAAGCGATAAAGGCTATATATTATATGTTTTTCTAAAAAAAAAAATTATGCTCAGTTTAATTAACATGATTAATAGTAAAAAAATAAATAATTAATAAAATTAGTGTAAGATTAATTATTTAACTAAATTAATACAATAAATAATTTTTTTATTCACGTTTATAATACATATGAAGAATACATTAATTCAAATTATATATATTTTTATTTTGCATTATTCTGGATGAGATTAATAATAATTTGTGTAGTAGTAGTGAAAAGAATACCAACAATGATAGGTGGGCCGATAATTCATGGCTCAAAATACCTAAAATGACGTCATTTTAAGTATAAAACGATACTGTTTTGATACATTCGAACCATTCAAGCCACATAAATTCGGGCCACCAAACCTTTTTCAAAGAATACTCACAGAGAGGGCTATAGGGCCAACATGGGAGGTGAGGTCCTGCTTATGGGGTCCACCAGTGCGAAACTCGTTACTAGGTGTAATCATCCAAAATCCTACTGTTGGGTTGTCGGAAATCCAACCGTGAACTTGATTATCTTTGTTTTCACATGAGTATTGATACTTGTCGTCCACCTACATGAAGATCACTATTACAAATGACACGAGCAATTTCTTTACTTGAGTTACAAATTTAAATAATACTAACAAACAAGTTTTACAATTAAAGTTTAAGTTCCAATTAAATACAATACAATACATATTATTAACAATTACTAAAAAATATTTTTTAAAAAAATAGGTAAATTAAATTTATTTTAAATGTGACCGCACTGCATTTATAGTCAGGCTCGAGGAACATTAAACTCCCCAATTATAATAAAATTTAAGAGATTTCAAATAATTTAAACCTTTATAATATATAATAGGTTAAAAAATGATGTATCAAATTTATTAGAGAGCTGCTAGATATTATTTTTTGTTTTAAACATTTTTTTATATCACTGATCAATACATGCATGATAAATATAATATAATATATTAGTATTTGCTTTTTCTAATACTTATCTCTAAATAAAAACAATTAGAAATAAAACTACCCAATAGTCAGAAACTTAACTTTTTTCCAAGTATAAAAAGTTTCATTTCAAAAGTAGACTACCTACCTCCCCTTTGAGGAGTGAATTGGTTGGGTTAGTCAATCGAACAGCCTCTGGGTAGTCAAGTGCCACACCCCTTATCCGATCTTCCGGCATTGGCATCTCCCTTTGCCTCTGCTCCGATATTGCCATGTAATGAAACCTGTTCATCATCCATTCATTCACTATTTATCAATCTAGATATATAGATTAAAAAATATAAATACTTATTTCTCTTCAATTAAACTCGATGTTCACCTCAAAATTCTATGAGTAAAGTTGCAGGTAGAATTTAGATTGACATTGAGTCAAATTGAAGAGAAATTTTTTAGCAAAACAATTTCAGGTTTATAGTGATAATCATGATTTCAACGAACTTATTCAACTTAAATTACTTGTTTTCTTGAAGCTTGAATACAATTCTGACTTGGTCTATATTCACTTCAGGCATTCCATTTGGGCGATCAAATATTCCATAAGAATAGAATCCCGCACTGTCTCGCAGCATTATAAACCTGAAGAGTTATTACTAAAAATAATAAATATAATATAACATAAAAATATGATAAGTGTAACATTATTAATGCTTGTATTCAAAATATAGAAGTTATAAGGATTTACATTGCACCTTTTATCCACATTTAATGGAACTCCATCATTATTCCATGTCTTTATAAATGAAATCTCTACTTGATTATCATTTTGCACTATCACCTTCATACTTTTTCCCAATAACCTGAACAATAGTCGTTTAAAGGATTAAATTCATTCATAAATGTTCACACCTTTTAAAACCAGGCGTACAGAATTTGTCTTTTATTCTATGAAAATCATTTGTGATCAAAGCATTACTGTTACTATATAGCAATTCATTTTGATGAAAATCATAATTAAGCCAAGAAACTTTAAGAATAAGAGTTGCCTATGACCTTTTTTTTTTTTTTTTTTTGGGAAAATGTTAGGGACCCTAAATGTTTTACCAACATTTTTATTCATGTGAGACATTTAGTAAAAGTATTGATAAAATATTTGAGATCTCTAACATCACTCTTTTATATATATATATATATATATCAGGTAAGCATGAAAGCCAAGTTCGAATCTTCCCATTACACAACGTAGCTTCCTCTTCATTGGTTCCATTCATACTAATTTGTTTTTAAAAATGTAAAAATTTAAATTAAAAATTAAGCCAAAAACTTACTTGCTGTAGATAATATTAGCTCCAAGCTTTGCCCAAACAACATCCCAATACCTACATTAGTTCAATTCGGTTTTCGCAAGTTGTAACAAGTGTAATTCACTGAGTAAGATAATAAGACTCTAAACTTAATGAACTTTTGAATTTCACTAAGCACCAGGGTCAACCTCGGCATGTGAAATTTAGAAGCCCCCAAAACATCTAGCCATCATATTAGGTCCAAATATATTTTTGTTTATATATTTGGCTTAACAAGAAAAAACAAAAAAGCAAGACTAAAAGGCCCGATCTAAAACAAAAGGGCTAGAAAAATAACTGACTATACTGGCTATTTTTTTTTTTCCTGAGACTAGGAGTTTTTCAAAATAAAAATTGATTATTTTCGGTCACCATGTTACAACAAATATTAAATGAATTAGTTTTGTTGTTCATTAACAAAAATTTGATAGATGAGTTAGATTATAAAAGTCCAATTAGTAACTTTACAGCTAAAAGTTCAAGGATGGTAATGTTTAAATAATATTTTTCTACAATTTGTTTAATTTTTATTTTATATTATAGTTTTAAATTGTCTTAATGTTTAATTTTATTGTAAATTAGATTTTGCTATCTGTATAAATAAATTTTATTATTTAAGTTTGGTTGTGCGTGTGAAAACAATAACGATTGGTAGCTCTAATTGAGTTTGCTTGAATGGATCAAATTTGGACTTGCCAGTCGATCTCCCGGAAAACCATCCTGACGATCGATACAAATATGTATCTACAGCAGCTGTCATTTTATCGTCCGCGACTGTCAGCTTTCTTTCCAGACGACTTGCAAGATGATCGGTCAGTCGACCGACAAGCCAAAACTCGAGCCATTCAGGGTAAGATGAAATTCGAGCTACCACAAAATATATAATGCCTTATGTCAGGGCTTCACACAGTGTATATAAGGTATTATCGGCACATCTAAGGAAATCAAACAACACTCCTAAATTAGACGAAGTAGATGTAAATACCCGCTATCATCTTCTTTGTTGATAGTTTCAAGTACGTTATTAATCCCGTTATATTGTATTCCTGTGACCATGCCTGCTGGGTTTGACAAAGTGACGGAAACGATGCCATTAGACATCACCACCTGAAGATCATATTCCATCAAAATAAATACAAACCCTAAAATTTTCATAGAACAGAATGTATGGTGTTCTAAGTACTATATTATCTTGAATAAGGCCCACAATCCATGACGATGATTTGTGCACTATTTTTTTGGGAGAAAGTTTCTAAAATCAAGAAGTTTCTCAATTTCTATACAGAAAGTGTGCACTTTTGCGGTATCTTAAACATTGTAATTTTTTAAGTTTCTCAATTTGACAAACTGTGAAACTCGACATTTTTTCAAACAAAAATTGTGAAATTTTCTAATTTCACAATATAGAAATAGTAAAATTTCTCCCTTTTTTAAGGACAAAAACTAGTTTCACAATTTCATAAATAATTTTTTTGGAAGCTTGAAATTTTCATTTTTTTAAACTTAATTTCATATCCAATATTGATATCTTCTAACAAATCTCAACCAACAAATTTTAAAAATATGACACTTACAACAAATTGATGTATACAATGAAAGTTATGACATTTTTAAAACTTGAAACTAAAAAAACTAACCAACTTGGTGAGTAACAAGATCAACATGAGTTCCTGAGCTTATAAATTAAGGGCATGCACACCCCATTAAATGACGAGTTAATTTGAATCATCACCCAGAAATAACTAATTAACGGGATATCTTAAGTTAATAAAAAGTGTTGATGCCTAATATATCATAACCCTAACCGCAAGACTTGCCACCAAAAACCCTTAATTTTAGTTGCACCAACATACAAAAGGCTTTTATTTATTATTTTATTTTTTATTTTTTTGGCAAGAAAGTGATTGCACTAGATTAATGTCTTGAAAATGAGTTCTTTAGAGCACAATCTTTGAACATATATATACCGAATGCTACAAACACAAAAAGTACACTAGAAGAGACAACAATTGGCTGGGAGACTACACTTGTGCCTAAAAATTTTATTTATTTATTATTTCTTCAGTCCTTGGACTCTTCATATGAAATCAAGATATAGAGAGAAATAAATAACTAAATAATTGAAGTCATACTTGGTTAGCCTGTATTTGCAAAGTGACCCCACCAGCTAGGGCAAGTTCTTGTCTGGTTTCATTCCTTGAAATTCCTCTGCAGTTTGAAGAAAGATACCCAACTCACGGAGAACATTAATGAACAAGTCACCATATATAACTCAACTACATTTTTGTATAGAGAATAGAAACAGCTACAGATTATACAACATCCTTATCTAATTGGTTTTTTATGAATGTCAATAAGAGATTTAATCTACAGTAGTAGCTAGTGAGGCTCATTTAAAATGACTACAGGACTCAGAGGGCTTCTATGCTTAGGATTGCTAACAAGAACTACAGTACCATTCTAGAGTTACTTTTTTTTTTTTTTTTTTTTGATATTGAAATTACTACTTAAGCCTTATCTACTGGGAGTGGAATGGTTGGGATGAATCAAGCTACATTAGCTGGAGCATCATTTTAGGGTGGTGTGGATCCTGGACAGAATACTAACCATTTGATTCCGAATTTTAGAGTAAGGATATTTTGATATTTTTACACACATTTTGCTCTAATTTCTATGTACTCATAATTGAGGGGGAGAAAAGGCTGGCTCTAGATATTATAACTTTCTGGTCATATTACAAACCACAACTAGTTTTGGGAACAATCACGTAAATTTTTTGTGTTCTTTTACATTTGATCTTTGTTTCTTATACTTATTCATGTTTGTGTTTTGTGTTCTCACTAATCCTGTTTATAAGGGGTATCAATTCTTAATGCATCAAGACACTTTTGGTTTCACCATAAATGGCATCAAAGTGAATGAGCAAAGGCAACACCTTCAGTTACATTTAACACAGCCAAGCTTCATAAACCACTTGTAGCAGTTTCACTTGTAAACTTTGCAACAAATAATCTACGGTTTTAATGGTCAAACATTGTAACTGAAGTTAGGAAACAATATAAGAGATTATCATAATAAAACCAATAGAAAAGCAGTGAAAGAAAGTTCACAATAAAAAGCTTCTTTTAGTTTCTCACCCATTATGTTGACTACAATCTGCAGAATGAATGAAGAAGATTTTAACAAGCAATGTCGACCATGCCACGAGCAAACATGTTAGCCTCTGATGCCCCAATTTCTCCATCCTAAATCAGTAAACCTGTTACAAAGACATGCATGAACAGAATTTCATAATGAAACTGTTTTTAAAAACCTTAAAAGGAAAATAATTTTTTTATTTTTTTTAATAAAACATATTTATGTTACCAGCTAGGTGTTTAAGTGTATTGCACACATACTATCATGACTAATTGTGAATTTTGATCCTTAAAAAATATTAGAAACCAAAGGAGATTATGACCTTGTCATAGAGCTTGGTACCAGAATTTAAATTAGTTCATGAAGACGGAAAAACAAAGGACAGATGTCACTAATCAAAATAAAATATGAAAGAATGATGACATTGAATTACAGAAAGCACAATGATTTTAAAATAACTATTAAATTCTATATAAATTTTGTAGTAGAGTTTACTTTCTGTGAAATTTTGATTTCATTTCACTGTCTCATTTATTATTTAAATTTAATTACCTTCTATTAATGCTGACAAAATGTCAGAAAGAGAGCCAACTTTTAGTTGCATGAATGTAGTAATAAGCTGTAACATAAATTCAATGACCTAATAGTAAATACAAATAAATCATCTCTCCAAAGCATTTCCTGAAACTTGCATGAGAAGTAAGAAATGTAAATTAAACGGAACAAGAAAACTAACCTACAATTGATGGGTGCTGGATTTTTTGCCTCTGATTTGCTTGATTAGTGCATTCTTAAAGTGACAGAGAATAGTGAAAGTAAGGTCTGTTTAACCTTTTATAGATGGGTTTGGAGTGATTGTCGTTTGGCATTAGCTAAAATAGCCAACTTTTTTGTGTTGGGACTTTTTTAGCCTCATTTGGTTTTTATTTTGGGACTTTTTTTACTTTTGTGAGAGAAAAAGTATAATGATTATGGATAAAAAGTTGCATTTTGTTTTATTGGCTTATATAGCCTGTTTTGTCTTTTTGTGTTTTTTTAGCTCCAACAAGTTTACCAAACGAGGACTTAAAATACAATCAAATTAAAAGAAAGACACAAAATGGAGCATATCTTAGTTGACTTGAAAGGGGAAAAAATCTATAACCATAATATCATATCTATAAAAAAGTAAGCTGAGTAATCTTGAGCTAATTCACTTTTTTAAAAATTTACATTAAATGTGGTAGCTCATTCCCTTCATAGAGGGTATCAGTCTTTTTAACTTTGAATTTATAGTTTTCAATCAATTTTGAAAGCTATATAAAATTCAAGTTGTTCAGACGTAGTCTTTGCATGAAGTATGCAGAACTCCACTTATTGACATTGCCCTCTTTTTGTAGTTTGTTAATACATATAATGTCTCTATCTCATAATGAGGTTAGCAAGTTTATATTGGAGGTTCTATTTTCCATCTATTATAGGCCAATTTGCACTTAAACATTAGTACAATTAATTTGTTTATAATATCCCTTTTGTATTATGTGTGTGGCTTTATTTCATGATAGAACATAATGATTTTTTAGTGTAATGTGGTGGACATTATTATAATTATAAATTTAGAAAAGCAAAGGATGACTAATAAAATAATGGGAAAATTCATCCCTAAACATTACACTTAGGCCAACCCTCCCTTTTAGTCAAAAAGTCAAAAAATTACTAAATTAGCCAAAAAAACCAACAACTCATACTAAAAAATCAAAGATTCTCTTTTCTCTCTATTTTTTGCACATCTTTTCATAAAAAGTCAAAAAGTCATCCCAACTCATATTTTAGCCAAATAGCCAAAAAGTTACTAAATTAGTCTGTTCCCAAACGGGGCCTTAGTGTCATTTTAGTTTGCTCGATTTTTAACCTTCATTTTAAACTTTTTGTCAATTTAGTTCAATAAAAAATGACAGTTAAGAGTTTTGACAAAAATTATATACATAAGCGACAAATGGCCACTTTTCAAGGGCATAATGGTCCATTCAAGTATTTCTCTCTCCATCAACACAACCAACAACTACTATTTGTATTCTCTTCGGCAATGAAGTACTGCCACCTTCCCACACAATCTTCCACCACCAAAACCACTACTTCCGCCAACCAAACCCTCTTCTGCCCACGATTGGCCCTGGTCTAAGACGAGCAAAGGTTATTGCCTTGGATCTCCCAAATTCTAACAAAAATTAAGAGCCCCAAAATGTTTTGAGAGATTCTATTTACATTCAAAAAATGTTTAAGTGAGCCCAATTTTTTAGTCTACCCTATTAGATTATTTAAGGTTATAATTTACTCTTAGTACACCCTATTTTTTTAACAAACTACCTTTTTGAGGTACACCCAAATAAAACAAATTAAAAAATTCAAGTTACTTTTGAAAAATTTTATTTTTTATTTTTTATTTTTTATTCATGTACATATATTGTTAGAAATGAGTACCCATGTGGCATGACCATTTCAATGCTTTGAATTTATAACTGTAACTCCTGCGTTAATGGGGTTTGTAACTCCTGCATTAATGGGGTTTGTAACTCCTGCTCTCATTGTAGAGGTTAATGGTGCATTAATGACCAGCCGTAAAGGCTGGAGGCTTTTCCTCTCTCCCCTATACATGTATAAATTGAGACCCTCCTGTCAAGTCTAAAACACAGAAATTTCTCATATTCTGACTCTCTCCCAAAAACAACGATCAAAGCCGTTTGCACTGTGATTTGTGTGGGTGATATTCACTGTTGTAATATCACCCCATTGCTGGGTTGACTGATTAGATTCAGGAAGCACGTGATTTACCCACGAGATCCTTTCTATTCGGACTCTGCAGGAAAGGTATGACCATAATTTTTATTCCGCTGCGTTATACTGCTGATTAACATTGGTATCAGAGCATAGTTGGGTATTTTCGTGTTTTCTTAATCATGTATATATTTATATATATATATATATATATGTACACATTCTATAGCATGAATTGTTTGTAAATTTACATTAAGATGCTATTGTATGGAATTTATCATGCTTTGTATATGCCATAAGTAGTGGGAGATTGATTGATTGTTTTTTGCACATGGAATTAAATTAAATTTTGATAATTATCACTAGAGGCGCAAGAGATGATTACGAGCATAGCAAATATTCGATCTTGAGACATGTGTAAAATTATCATTATTTAATTTAGTTTTTTTTTTTTGCTGCAAAATATTTTTTTTTGTGTAGCTATCATTAATATCCCCTGCGCATTTGTTTACTCTGTATGTAGAAATGGCTGCTAAGACAGTGGTGGCAGATTTAACTAAGGGAGAGAAATTGGATGGTGACAATTATGACATATGGCGCTGTAAGATCCAATACCTCCTCAATGAGCAAGAAGTGTTGACCACACTTGAACAAGTGATGGTTGAGCCAGAGCAGGGAAATACAGCTCAACATCGTCGTGATCTTGAAGCCTTTCAGACTTGGCGTAACAAAGATCGGTGTGCGCGCTTTACTATGTTGAGTAGCATGCACAACGACTTGATTAGTGAGTTTGAGCATTGCCCGACTGCATTTGAGATGTGGGAAGCTCTCAAGCAAAAGTTTGGTATTAGCTCTTTGGCAAAGCTACGTGGGCTGACTATGAAGTTTGACTCATATCAGAAAAGGGCGCATCACTCGATGAAGCAGCATTTGAGGGTCATGTCAGCCATGATACGTGAGCTTGCGGCTGCTGGGCACAATTTGACTCAAGAGCAGCAAGTACAAGCTGTGATTCGCTCTCTGCCAAATTCTTGGGAGCAGATGAAGCAGAACATGATGCATAATGAGAGTGTGAAAACATTCGAAGACATATCGCGTCATTTGGAGCTAGAGGCTGAGCGCCTTGAGGCGGCTAAGTCTGATGGTTCTGCTATGGTGGTTGAGTCAAGCTCACGTAGGACTTCTCAGTTCAAATGTGGAAAAGCAGAAGGTGCCCCTAAGAAGCAAGCAGCAGCTTCGCTTAAGCCCAATGGCGCTAGAAATTTCAAGCGTAGGGGCACGAGAGGTGGTAAGAAGGCAAAGGCTAAATTGACATGCTTTAACTGTAACAAAAAAGGACACTTCGCTCGGGATTGCCCTGAGCCGAAGAAGATACTCCCTTGTTACAGTTAAAGCATGTCAATTTAGCCTTTGCCTTCTTACCACCTCTCGTGCCCCTACGCTTGAAATTTCTAGCGCCATTGGGCTTAAGCGCAGCTGCTGCTTGCTTCTTAGGGGCACCTTCTGCTTTTCCATGTTTGAACTGAGAAGTCCTACGTGAGCTTGACTCAACCACCATAGCAGAACCATCAGACTTAGCCGCCTCAAGGCGCTCAGCCTCTAGCTTCAAATGGCGCGATATGTCTTCGAATGTTTTCACACTCTCATTATGCATCGTGTTCTGCTTCATCTGCTCCCAAGAATTTGGCAGAGAGCGAAGCTTGTACTTGCTGCTCTTGAGTCCAATTGTGTCTAGCAGCCGCAAGCTCACGTATCATGGCTCATTCTCTTCATTTTTGGGTTGTAGACTCCGGAGCAACAGACCACATCGCGAGGGACAGAGTAGGGTTCGTTGAGTATCGTCGAGTACCTGCTGGGAGCAGAAAAGTTTACATGGGGAACGAGTCCAGTGTGGAGGTGCTGGGCATTGGCACATTCAAGCTGGAAATGCGACAAGGGCGCACCTTGTATCTTCATGATGTTCTTTATGCTCCGGATATTCGGCGAAACTTAGTTTCAGTTATTAGCATGATGAGCCTTGGTTTTAGTTTCTGTTTTGAGAATAATGGTGTTAGCATTTATTTGGGAACAATTTTTATGGTTTTGGTTATCTTTCAGATGGTTTTTTAGTTTTGGATGTGAATGATTCTAGTCTTCATAAAAACGCCAATGGCTCTGTTTCTAATGTTGCATTTTTTTGTGATAATGATTCTATGAGATGGCATGCTAGATTAGGTCACATAGGGCAAGACAGGATGACTAGATTGGCTAGAGAAGGTCTTTTAGGCCCACTCGCTAGAGTCACTTTGCCCACTTGTGAGCACTGTCTTGTTGGTAAGGCAACAAGGAAACCATTTGGGAAAGCCATAAGGGCATCAGTCCCATTGCAACTTATTCATTCTGATATATGTGGACCAATGAATGTGAGGGCAAGACATGGAGCCCCTTATTTCATCACGTTTATAGATGATTGCACGCGTTTTGGTCATGTTTATTTGATTTCTCACAAGTCAGAAGCGTTGGATTGCTTTAGACGGTATGTTCATGAGGTTGAGAATCAATTAGACAGGAGCATTAAGGCTCTAAGGACTGACCGAGGACGTGAGTATCTATCTGAGCAATTTAAAGTGCTTTGTGAAGAAAAAGGAGTCATCAGGCAATTGACAATTCCTAAGACTCCGCAGCAAAATGGTGTAGCGGAGAGAAGGAATCGCACATTGCTTGTCATCGTTAGATCAATGATGGCGCAAGCTAATCTTCCCATTTCTTATTGGTGAGATGCTTTATTGACTGCTGCCTACGTCCTTAACCGTATGCCCTCCAAATCAGTTCCTTCCACCCCATATGAGATGTGGACTGGCAAAAAGCCTAATTTGGGCAATTTGCGGCCTTGGGGTTCGGCAGCTTACATACACAACGCTTCTCATAAATTTGGGAAGTTGGGCCCTAGAGGAAAGAAGTGTATCTTCATTCGCTATAGTGAGCATTCTAAGGGCTATGTGTTTGTTGGGGAGCATCCGGATGGAAGTGTGACTGAAATTGAGTCACGAGATGTGGATTTCCTAGAGGAGGATTTCCCTAGCAGAGGTGAGGTAACTAGAGAAGTAGAACTCTATGAGATGGAGGATTTACTTGAAGGCGCACCTAGTAACCTAGTAGAGAATGAGGAGATAATTCCTCAAGCTCCTAGGGACAGTGGAAGCGATCTACCTGCCCATGGATTAGATCCAATGGATGAGGATTCTAAGGATTCTCAACTACGTAGAAGCAAACGTGGAGCTATACCCCGTCGTCGTTTTGAGATTGAAGGGGAAGCATTCATGATTGCTCCGAGTGATGAGATGGAGCCTAAGAATCTCAAAGAGGCTCTCTCATCCCCTGCTAGTAAAGAATGGAGTACTGCAATGGATGAAGAAATAGAGTCTATGAAGAAAAATCACGTCTGGAACTTGGTTGATTTGCTGCCAGGGTGTAGACACCCCATTTTTGACCACCTTTAAGACTTGGACGCGACTGATGGTCCTGGAAGTTGTGCAGTGCAAAGGTTCAATTTCTTCGGCAAGGAGAGAGAGTCAAATCTCAACTTCATACCCCTTTTTTTTGGACCAAAACGATCTTGATCAAAAGATTTTAGTCTTAAAACCCTCTCTTTCAAAATGTTTTTGAAATAAAGTTTTTATGATATTCCGAGGCTCACATTCTGTCAAATATTGCGCTTTTCGGTGAACTGAGCAAGGACAAAGTGGAAATGAATGAAAGAGAGATGAAATCTTTGAAAAATCTTTCAAAACACCTTACTTAGGGGTTTGGAGTTGAAGAAAAGAGGAGAAGAGGGAAGAAATCCAGTTGGGGGAGAAAATGGGCATGAACCGTTAATAAAGAGTCGAGCAGCCCTCGCCGAATCGGACCTATTCATTTGCATACTTGGAATCAAGCTATGAGGCCACCACCGTTGGAAATAAGACTTCCGGGGCTTCATTTTGCACTCAAGAATCTCTTAAACCCAATTCCGGACGGGGGAGATAGGGTTGATTGAAGTAAGGCATCATTCCGGTTGAACCGAATCTGCGCGGCTTCACCAAAACAGGCATAACTTTTGCACAGGAGAAATTTTAATGCAAGGTTTGCACCATTGGAAGGATAACTTCCGGGGCTTCAATTTGGACACTTGAACGGCCACCATTGGACTTCCCAATCACTGGCCGGCCACCTGTCTTTCCGGCAGACCCTTTTTTTGTCCTGAAAAGTAGCAGGCCGGCCAGAAAATGTAGCAGGCTGGCCACCTAGCTGGTCGGATGACCATTTTGGCCCTTTTGAGCTGGCCGGCCATTCTTGCCCTCCCAAGTGTGTTCCAGCTGTGCAATTTGTTTTCCCCCAGATCCTATATCCGGGGTTTGGCCTTTTGGGGGGGAAATTTGAATTTGTTTTCCCCCTCTTTTTCCCTTCTCTCCCTCTATAAAACCAGCAGCTCCAGCTACATTTTGGAGGGTTAGAAAAGATCTATTGGAGCCTTGGCATTAAAACTTCCTCTCTCTCTCATTCAAGCTCAAAACCCCTTAAGTCCTACACCATTTTACACTACAACCCATAGCACCACAGCTCCACACTCCACTCCAACAACTTGAGGCTGTTTTCCAGAGGCTAGGAGCACCATTTCTTGGACCAAAGGCTGCTGGAACTTTGTGCTACAAGGGTAAGCCTCTTGATCCCTCTTTTAGGCCTATTTTTGCATGCTTTCTTAGCTTTTGTTTCTTGCATTTTTGGGTTCTGACCCGAACTATAAATAGTCATATTTTGAGCCCCTTTTCATGATTTATCAAGGACCTTTTGCTGTTTGAAGTCTCCTACTATCACTTGCCTCTTTAACTCTCTTTTAGGCCCTTTTTTTTGCATAGTATTTTAGGCATATTTGTGAGCTGTTTTGGACTTGGTTATAAACTATAAAATACCTTGTTTTGAGCCCCTCTTCAACATTGTTGAAGGGCTCTCCTCTGTTTGAGGCCAGAAGCTACCCCTTGCCTCTTTATCCCTCTTTTAGGCCTTTTCTTGCATGATAGTTTAACCTCACTTGTGTTTATTTTCGTGGCTTGATGTAAACTGTAAAGTGCTTTTTTTTTAGCCTCTCTTCAACTTTGTTGAAGGGATCTTTGCCATTTGGGACCAGCTGCTGTCCCTTGTCTCTATTCTCTCTTTTAGGGCCATTTTTGCATGATAGATTAGCCCTACTTGTGTTCATTTTTGAGACTTGTTATAAACTGGAAAAAGGCTTGTTTTGACATCATCTTCATGTTTTATTAAGGGCATTTTCTTATTTGAGGTCACATGCTTCCTTGAATGCTTGATTGTTCTTTGTTTTGAGCCTTATACCTAAGTTATTGTTGCATGCTTTGTTTGACCTTCTAGCCACTGGAATCCAGTGGATTTCCAGTGGCCTTGATGCTGTTTTGAGCCCCCAAATCAGAGGGGGGTGACCCCCTCTCTCCTTGACTTGTTTGGTGGCCATTTCGGCCTTCCAAAGCGACCCTATCTCGCATGCTTCTTAGTCACATTTCAGGGTCAATTTGGTGAGTTTTTAGACTATCATATTTGATTTTCAAAGTTGGTTTGGGGCTGCCACATGTCCATCTTGTATGTGATTAAGAACCCCTTTGTATGCCCTCTAAAGGAGCCCCTCATTTGTGCATGTGTTGGCTGCATTTCCATGGTTATTTGGGCATATTTTGGCATGTTTAGTTCACTGATTTTTTCTGGTATAGTGAGATTCCATGTGCTTCATATACATGCCATGTAAACCATGTTTGATAGTCAAAATTGCATGCTATTTTAAGCCATCTTGCTAGCACTTTTTGGCCACACTCTAAACTGGAAAAGTTCATGTTTCGGGACTGCCTTGACTCTGTCTTCATGCTTCATGTTCAAATAATGCATGCTTTGTATAGCTATAGGTCATTGCGCATGCCTAGTTTTGAGTTTCGGGGTTCATCTCATGCATCGGGTGCCATATTGCCATGTTTCGGGGCTGTTTAGCATCATATTTTAGTGCTGAAATTCGCATGATTGTATGCCATATTCCATGCCTTGCCATGCTTTGGTAGAGTGGCATTCGTGCCTTAGGGTCGGTCTTCGGTTCGCGTGCACGTGTGCATGCATCTCGAGTGTCTCATTTCCATCTAATGGCCTCCTATGTGAGTGTGGCTGAGGTCCACTCGTGTTGGTGTAAGTCCATTATGCATCGTGTATGCCATTTCATTTCATAGCATTGTGTATGCTAGGTTGTATGTTAGCGCATTGTGTATGCCATGTTACCTCGTGCATCGTGTATGCCATTTCATAGCATTGTGCATGTTAGGTTGTATCTTAGTTGCATTCATGCATGTCATGCATATTGCATTGTGTTTGGGATAGGAGTTAGCCCGAGCACGGGAAACGAGATATGTTTCGTACTCCGAGTGACGGAACGTGTCTCAATTCCCAGTCACCGACACTCCGGGTTATCTATGATAGAGTCTCGGTTTTGTTGTGTTCATATGTGCATTCATTCCATATTAAGTCGTGCAATTCGACTTCTCGGCCATCATGCATCGATATGCGTGATTGGTGGCACGAGGATCGAGGACTATGCTCCCTGAAGAGTAGTCAAGCATACATATGTGAAAATACATTGCCATGCCCCTTTCTTGCTCTCTGTTGCAGCAAATCAAAAATCGGCAATCTTTTGGGGCTTCGCGCAACATTCCGAGGTCAATTGTAAACAGAGGCTAATCGGGGCATCGCGATGGATTTCCACGCCAAGCAACCCGAGCATGCATCATCATTTGGAGCAGAGTTGAGGCAGTCCCCTAGCTTGCATGCTAGTTTACCGTTTTCCTAGATTAATTTGTTAATTAATTAGGATTTTGTATTTATTCGGACTGTAATTATTCATTTGGGACTGTATATTATTTATTTGGACCCTCTGAGTGAGGGCACAATTGTAATAAGTGTGCGTGCGTGTGATGTATGTCTTCCAACCCCATGTCTTTCTTTCCCTTTTATTTACCAGCTTATGATGGTTAGATTAGGGCATGTTTCATTTAGCATACAGTATGATAGCATGTTTGCATTCATTCATCCGTTTTGCATGCACCGGGCTCGGCGCATCATATTCACTGCATTTGTATTTCAATTCCGAGTTGAATACATGTTAGCTGTAGTATTCCATATGCCATGTTTAGAATAGCCGAGCCTATATTAGTTGCATTATTGCATGTGTTGCATTAGGCATTTCTGTATAATTAGGATCATGCATGGATTTCTAATTAGCTTCTGTTTTGGCTTGGAGTACTCGGTAAGTTTTTATGCTTTAGCATCCTTGCATGCGTGTGAGTGACTGCCATGATAGCATGCTTACCATGAGGCTATTTGCTTATGTGATACAACTGCCTGAATGCCCGTGGGTGAAGATTGGGTTATTTGGATTGGAACAATGCATTGACTGTGAGTTTTAAGCCCACTAGATAGTGGCAAAACCATCTTTTCTAAGCCCACCCGAGGGTGGCAAAATCTGTATTTTAAGCCTACTTGCGAGTAGCAAACCATCTTTCAAAAAAACAAACATGAAATGTTTTGTTCCAATTCAGGCGACCCGGTCTATACTTGTATGCTGTGCGCATCACATAGTAAATCTAGGCTAATAACCGGAATAAGAATGCATAAGGTTTTCAAAAACTCGATATCATGGTTAGTAGAGGCCGATCTTTGATCGGGCGAGCGGGGGTGCTCACGAAATGACCTTCCCCAATCGTACCCAAGTTCCCGAGCCGAGGCAACTTTGGTGATGACGGACACGTGGCCTTAGGCAACGAGTTAGGGTTTCCTAAATTTCCCAAAAATAAAATATTTAGGTGGCGACTTTGTATCTGGCAAAGCAGTCCATGTTTGGCACTTCTTTTCTAAAAATCTGTTTTCTCAAAAATGATTTGCCGGATTTGGACTCTTTGGTTCAGATTAAGAACCGTGACAATTTGAGTCCTGAACTGTAGTGAGCCCAAAACGAACGGAACGGGGGACTCATTCCCTCCCGGGGCGTTCGGGGACGTCTACACAGGGCGTAAGACTATTGGGAACAAATGGGTTCTCAAAATCAAGCGCAAGGCGGATGGTTCCATAGAAAGGTATAAGGCTCGCCTAGTGGCGAAAGGTTACACCCAACGAGAGGGTGTGGACTATGAGGAAACTTTTTCACCAGTTGTAAGGTTTGCCTCTATTCGCTTAATCCTGGCCATAGTAGCTTAGTTGGACTTAGAGCTATATCAGATGGACGTTAAGACTGCATTTCTCAATGGAGAATTGGATGAAGAGATCTATATGGATCAACCAGAAGGCTTTGTGGCAGTAGGTCAGGAGCGCAAAGTTTGCAAGCTTCAACGATCTATTTATGGCTTAAAGCAATCATCCAGATAGTGGAATCTGAGATTTCATCGAGCCATTATTTCTAATGGGTTTACGATGATTGATGAAGATCACTGTGTATACGTTAAACGGTCCAAGGACATTTTTGTGATATTGTCATTATATGTAGATGACATATTATTGGCTAGAAATGACAAGGAGATGATTGTCGCCACTAAAAGGTGGTTGTTCCCTACATTTGAGATGAAGAACATGGGTGAGGCAAGCTATGTGCTCGGTGTTAAGATCCTTAGGGATCGCTCTAGGAGACTTCTTGGTTTGTCTCAAGAGACTTACATTAAGACTATCCTAGAGCGATTCTAGATGCAGAGCTGCAAACCCATTGACACTCCTGTTGCAAAAGGCGAGAGCCTAAGCCTTGATATGGGTTCTAAGACTCAAGAAGAGAGTGAAAAGATGGCCCGTGTTCCTTATGCAAATGCTATTGGAAGCTTGATGTATGCTATGATGTGTACGCGTCCTGACATTTGCTATGCAGTCGGATTGGTGAGTCGTTACCAATCCAACCCAAGACCAGCTCATTGGAAAGCAGTTAAGAGGATATTACGATATCTTAGAGGGACTGCAGATTACACGCTTTGCTACCAGAGTTCAGATCTACATCTAGTTGGCTTTTGTGATGCTGACTGGGGAGGAGACTTAGATGAGCATAAGTCTACTTCAGGATATGCTTTCATGCTTAACGATGGTGCTATTTCTTGGAGCAGTAAGAAGCAATCCTGTATCGCCTTATCGACAATGGAGGCTGAGTTTGTGGTTTGTTCATCTGCCGTTCAGGAAGCCGTGTGGTTGAGGAGATTCCTTCAGCATTTGGATGTTGTCACACACACCGTAGACCCTGTGACTATCCATTGTGACAGCATGGCTGCACTCGCTTACGCTAAGGATCCTAAATACCACGGCAGAACCAAACACATTGATGTGAGGTTCAACTTTATCAGAGACATTTTGGCGCAGAAAGAAGTGATCCTGGAGCACATCCTTACGAGTCGTATGGTTGCAGACCCTTTGACTAAGCCCATTGCTAGAGATGTTTATCTTACTCATGTTAGGGCTTTAGGACTACATAGGTGGTGATATTTTTTTATGTGTATCCAGTTGAACTCATATTTTTTTGGGATATTTATGCCATTAGTATTCATATTTGTTTCTATTACACATTTATGTTTACTACCTTTTGCAATGGTTTGTGAATTAGCATACACAAAAAAAATAATTAAATTGATGTTAGCAGGCAAGATTGGCTCACTCACACGAGCAAGCCCTTAGTGCTAGGTAGCGAGTAAGGATGAGACTAGTGGCTTATTGTATTTGGAGCAATTAGAAAAGCCAAAATTATCCACAAGCTATGTCGCCTTGGTTGGAGCCAAGATGAGGTCTTGTTAGAGACCGACCATGGATATGAGAGTACCCACTTTTCCATGATGTGCCTGTTATGGATAGCCAGATGCGAGATCTCATTTGATGCCTGAGAGGCGAGCAAATAGAGAATTCGAGTTAGACGCTAGGAAGCGACTTGTGTGCTTAAAAGCGACTAGACTAAGATCTGTATAGTGTGTGAGTTTAACATCACTCTTTGGAAGAGTAACTCCACTATAACATGCATTCATACTGCATGTACTTAACGACCCGTTAGCAAGGTGAAAGAATGGATCCCTGCTTCTTTACCGTGTGAGTCCTAAAAGTCATTTTTCCCTAAATGACTTCACTTTGTGCCTTTTGTGACTTTTGACTATGTCATAAGATGAGGAGTTGATGTTCAGCTACTTTGGTATGTTGCCTGCGGTCATGTATGATTCGGCTTTAAGGGACATTACTGGGAAAGCGGTCAATTTCAAATTGAATGATATAAGGGTGAAGGGAAGATCATCTAGTTCTACATCTCTACTCTATATTCACTGTCGACAACTCACGTCGCTCTTTGTAGGATGCTGATTGGGTGTGAATATAATGCGGGACCTAGGAGAGTCAAACATGCTCATTGAGGGATTAGAGATGTTTTTGGACTGATGTAGCTAGATGGGTCTGGGTACATGAGACACTATTTCTGTTTTTTTTTGGGTTGATGTCTCTATGCTGACTCATATTGAGTTTCTAGTATAGAACTCCCACATGCAGGTGTTCTCAGCGGTCGCACGGTGCATTGGTGTAGACACCCCATTTTTGACCGACCTTAAGACTCAGACGTCACCGATTGAGTACTTGGTGATGCTGCATATCGTGCTCGTTCAGAAGTCTCAGAGTCTCGGCTGCGAGCCTTGCCTCCAGATTTCCGGACTCTTTTGCGCCTTGCCTCGGTTTGCGAACCAGGTTCTGTTTTCTCAATTTTCTCTTCCCGAAGGGAAGGAGGGGTCTCGTAGATCATCTCTCAGTGGCCGTAGGCTATGTTTCGTGGTCGTAGGCCATTTTTCCCGTTCTGGAGCCCGGTTCCCGGTTTTCGGAGCCGTCGGCCGTATGCCTCGGTTCGGGACCACCTAACCACCTCCGTTTGCTCCGATTTTTGGCATACATCTTATTTCCTTCCTTTTGAGGAACACTGTGGTCCGAGAGACCAACTTCGTGGTCGAACACCACCTTCGGTGCTTAACAGTCAGTTTCGGGGTCCCGGGCCGCGCGTTTTGGCCCCCGAACCTTCGATTTGCATCGGTTTGAGTTCATTTTTGGCAGGGACTTATTTTCATTGTTGTGAAGCTTGTAGAAGGGGGGAGGCCAGCAATTGTTCTGAGGACCAGTTTTATTCCTTCATCGCCCTCCGTCGCCCGTTTTCCTCGCTAGAAAGCTAGTGTTGACCATTCCCGGGCCACTTTCTTTGGCCCTCAACCACATATTTGTGTTGTACAGACCTGGGAGGCCACCAATATGTCATGGCCGGCCATCAATTCATCTTAACCCTTTTGAACCCCTCTGAAAAGTTGGATTTTCTCTCTCCTGGTTCACTTTTTCTGGGTTTTGACCACTTGGTTGTGTTGTGCACACATGGGAGGCCACCAATATGGGTGGCCGGCCAGCTTTTTCTCATTGAACCTTTTGAACCTGGCCGGCCGGCCGGCCACCTGAGCCCTCAAAAACTGGCCGGCCATGCTCTCTATGCCCTGTTCCTTCCAGCTATGCCCTCCTTTCCCCCCTAGATTCTGTATCCGAGGGGGGAACTTTTGGGGGGGAAATTTAAATTTGAATCTCCCCCCCTTTTCTCCACTCCTTTGCCTATAAAACCAGCCCCTCCCCTTCAGTTTTAAGGGTTACAAAAAACCCTTTGGAGCTCTTGCATACATCTCTCCCTCTCCCTCTCCCTCTCTTCCAAGCATCAAAACCCCTAAAGTCCTACACCATTTCTACTCCATCTCCAAGCCAACCAATCCACACTCCATTCCAGCAGCTTGGAGGCTCTTTCCAGAGGCTAGGAGCACCACTTCTTGGACCAAGAGGCTGCTAAAGTTTGGTTCTACAAGGGTGAGTCCCATTTTCCCTCTTTTGTGCACTATTTTGCTCAATATATTAGCTCCTTTTGCTTGCATTTTTGGGCTCCAACCCTAACTGGAAATAGCCTTATTTTGAGCTTTTTTTCATGTTTGATTAAGGGCCTTTCCCTGTTTGAGGCTTCCTTCTTACCCTTTGTGTTTAAACCCTCTTTTAGGCCTATTTTTGCATAGTATTTTAGGCTTATTTGTGAACTGTTTTGGGCTTGGTCATAAACTGAAAAATACCTTGTTTTGAGCCCCTCTTCAAAATTGTTGAAGGGCTCTCCTCTGTTTGAGGCCAGAAGCTACCCCTTCCCTCTTTATCCCTCTTTTAGGCCTTTTCTTGCATGATAGTTTAGCCTCACTTGTGTTTATTTTCGTGGCTTGATGTAAACTGTAAAGTACCATGTTTTGAGCCTCTCTTCAACTTTGTTGAAGGTCTCTTGGCCATTTGGGGCCAGCTTCTGTCCCTTACCTCCATTCTCTCTTTTAGGGCCATTTTTTGCATGATAGATTACCCCTACTTGTGTTCACTTTTGAGATTTGTCATAAACTGGAAAGAGGCTTGTTTTGACATCATCTTCATGTTTTATTAAGGTTCCATTTTTGTTTAAGGTCATATGCTATCTTGTATGCTTGGTTGCCTCCCATTTTGAGCCTTACACCCTAGCCCTTGTTGCATGCCTTGTTTGGCCCTCTAGCCACTAGAATCCAGTGGATTTCCAGTGGCTTGGCCACTGTTTTGAGCTTCCAAATCAGAGGGGGGTGACCCCCTCTCACCTTGACTTGTTTGGTGGTTATTCCGGCCTTCCAAAGAGGCCCTATCTTGCATGCTTTGTTGATTGATTTTGGGGCCAATTTGGTGAGTTTTTAGACTATCATGCCACATGTCTATCTTGTATGTACTTAAGAATCCCTTTGTATGCCCTCTAAAGGAACTCCTCATTGGTGCATGTGTTGGGCGAATTTCCATAGTTATTTGGGCGTATTTTGGCATGTTTAGTTCACTGATTTTTGCTGGTTTAGTGAGATTCCATGTGCTTCATATATGTGCCATGTAAACCATGTTTGCCCGTCAAAATTACATGCTAATTTAAGCCATCTTGCTAGCACCTTTTGGCCTTGCTCTAAACTGGAAAAATGCATGTTTTGGGACTGTCTTGATTCTGTCTTTATACTTCATGTTCAAATAATGCATGCTTTGTATAGCTATAAGTCATTCCATGTGCCCGGTTTTGAGTTTCGGGTCTCATCTCATGCATCGGGTGCCATATTGCCATGTTTCGGGGCTGTTTAGCATCATGTTTTAGCGCTGAAATTTGCTTGTTTGCATATCATGTTCCATGCCTTACCATGCTTTGGTAGAGTGGCATTCGTGCCTTAGGTTCGGTCCTCGATTTGCGTGCATGTGTGCACGCATCTCGAGTGTCTCATTTCCATCCTAATGGCCTCCTATGTGAGTGTGGCTGAGGTCCACTTGTGTTGGTGCAAGTCCATTATGCATTGTGTATGCCATTTCATTTCATAGCATTGTGTATGCTAGGTTGTATGTTAGCGCATTGTGTATGCCATGTTATCTCGTGCATCGTGTATGCCATTTCATAGCATTGTGCATGTTAGGTCGTATCTTAATAGCATTCATGCATGTCACGCATATTGCATTGTGTTTGGGATAGGAGTTAGCCCGAGCACGGGAAACGAGGTACGTTTCGTACTCCGAGTGACGGAACGTGTCTCAATTCCCTAGTCACCGACACTCCGGATTATCCATGATGGAGCCTTGGTCTTGTTGTGTTTATATGTACATTCATTTCATATTAAGTCGTGCAATTCGACTCCTCAGCCATCATGCGTCGATATGCGTGATTGGTGGCACGAGGATCGAGGACTACGCTCCCTGTAGAGTAGTCAAGCATACATATGTGAAAATACATTGCCATGCCCTTTTCCTGCTCTCTGTTGCAGCAAATAAAAAACCGGCAATCTTTTGGGACTACGCGCAACATCCCGGGCTCAATTGTAAACAGAGGCTAATTGGGGCGTCGCAATGGATTTCCGCGCCAAGCAACCCAAGCATGCATCATCCATCATTCGGAGCTGAGTCGAGGCAGTCCCCTAGTTTGCATGCCATTTATTGCTTTCCTAGATTAATTTGTTAATTAATTAGGATTTTGTATCTATTCGGACTGTATTATTTATTTGGGACTGTATTATTCTTTTGGACCCTCCGAGCGAGGGCAATGTTGTAATAAGTGTGCGTGAGTGTGATGTATGTCTTCCAACCCCACGTCTTTCTCCCTTTTATTTACCAGCTTATGATGGTTAGATTAGGGCATGTTTCAATTAGCATACAATATGATAGCATGTTTGCATTCATTCATCTGTTTTGCATGCACCGGGCTCTGCGCATCATACTAACTGTATTGTATTTCAATTCCAAGATGAATACATGTTAGCTGTCGCATCTCATATGCCATGTTTAGAATAGCCGAGCCTGCTATAGTTGCATTTTTGCATGTGTTGCATTAGGCATTTCTGTATAATTAGGATTATGCATGGATGTCTAATTAGCTTCTGTTTTGGCTTGGAGTACTCGGTAATTTTATGCTTTAGCATCCTTGCATGCGTGTAAGTGACTGCCATGAATAGCATGCTTACCATGAGGCTAATTGCTTATGTGATATAACTACCTGAATGCCTGTGGGTGAAGGTTGGGTTGTTTGGATTGGGACAAATCATCAACTGTGAGTTTTAAGCCCACTTGATAGTGGCAAAATCATGTTTTCTAAGCCCACCTGAGAGTGGCAAATCTGCATTTTAAGCCTACTTGCGAGTAGCAAACCATCTTTCAAAAACAAACATGAAATGTTTTGTTCCAATTCAGGCGACCCGGTCTATACTTGTATGCTGTGCGCATCATATAGTAAATCTAGGCTAATAACCGGAATAAGAATGCATAATGTTTTCAAAACTAGATATCATGGTTAGTAGAGGCCAATCTTTGATCGGGCAAGTGGGGGTGCTCACGAAGTGACCTTCCCCAATCGTACCCAAGTTCCCGAGCCGAGGCAACTTTGGTGATGATGGACACGTGGCCTTAGGCAACAAGTCAGGGTTTCCTAAATTTCCCAAAAATAAAATATTTAGGTGGCGACTCTGTATCTGGCAAAGCAGTCCATGTTTGACACTTCTTTCAAAAAATCTGTTTTCTCAAAACGATTTGCCGAATTTGGACTCTTTGGTTCAGATTAAGAACCGTGACAATTTGAGTCCTGAACTGTAGTGAGCCCAAGATGAACGGAACGGGGGACTTCATCGCCTCCCGGGGCGTTCGTGGACGTCTACAGTTTCTGGCGACTCTGCTGGGGATTTAGAGAACTTGACTCGAACTCATGATATCTGGTTTTGGCTACACTTATGTGTTTCTTTGCATTTCATTTGCATTGGTGCGCCTAGGATACCGTGTTTGCCATCTGCTATTCCTGAACGGTTTGCCGGAGGCTTGTCTTGTCAAGGCATGACCATAAGGCTGACCGGTTGTGGGCTCTGCCAGTATGGGAACACAAACCCCGGTTTTACCGAGGCACCCTTTTTGACCATTCAACCTAGTGCATATCGAAATCCGTAGTGACCATTCCAAACTAGGACAGGTTGCTTACCCGATATAGGTTGTTTGAAACCGCTGCGTGCATAGTGAAACCCTAGCTCCTGACAAAAATAGGACAGGGAAACCCTACCCCAACATAGGGGTGTTTTGGCTCTCACTTTTCTGTTATGTGCTGTTAGAGTGCGTCTTTACAGGGAATGCATGTATCAGCGTATGAGTTTGGGCATCAGGCCTGCGGGCAACAGTCAGTGTTTGAGAATCAGTTATCTGCGGGTATCAGATTCAGTTTTCGGGGACAGTGATTCAGGGATAATGATCAGTGTTTGAGGACAGTGTATATTCAGCTTATCGACCGTGTGTTGTTATGCCCAACCGTGTGTTGTGTATTTATTTTAAGCTGTTATGCTGTTCGTTTATCTGGTTATTTATTTCCTTTTTGCTTTATTTATCTTTTGCTAGGACAGTTTTAGCACAATTGCTTCCAATCCAGTAGATATTCCCCAAGCACTTTGGACAAGAGGTCGTCGGCGCAATCGATCTGAGGATCTGGTTGACGGACGGCCAGTGTTTCATTCTCTACCCCCGGTTGTTAGGAGAAGGCCGAGAAGGCGTAGTGTGTCTGAACAGAGGTTACCAGAGCAGTGGTCTACCCTAGCAGTAAGCAGTCGGGCTGAGGTTTCAGTATCTGCCATAGAAATACACATACCAGTCAGTCAGCAGGATCAGCAGAGCGTAGCCGGAATGGAGGAAATGATGCGTCAAATCCAAGAGAGTATGAGGCAAATGCAGGAGGACGCTGTCCGCCAGGCGGAGTTCTCTAAACAGCAGGCCACAATTATGGCCCAGCAGGCTGAGCTCATCACTAGACTTCAACAGCAAGTCGGAGCATCAGCCTCACATCTAGTTCCCCCCCACCAGGGGTCCCACTACCCGAGCAGGCACCAGTTGCCCAGAATGTCCTACCAAATGCCCAGAACACCTTGCCAAATGTCCAGAACATCCAGGAGGACAGACCTTCCAACGGGGCAGGCTCCGCCCCTACTTCCGCCTCAACTGTCCAAGGCACCTACACCTATCAACCACCCGGACTCTCCCTTCGAGTTCGAAATAGACCCAACAGCATTGAAATTGAGCAAGCTCGAGAAGCTATTCAAAAAATCCCAAGAGGTAAAAGCTATCCAGGATATCGAGGACGGATATACCGATGTGGCTGTGACATTGCCGGATAGATTCAAGATGCCGCTGATTGATCGTTTCGACGTATCTGGTGATCCCATGGTCCACCTCCGACTATTCTTAGATATATTACGGCCAATGGGCCTCACCAGACCCCAGAAGCTTTCGCTATTCGGCCGGACCCTGTCGAGTGTGGCCGCCATCTGGTATGCGAAGTTGGAGGATGACGTCAAGCGGAGTTGGGACGAAATGGCTGAGGCCTTTGTGGCACAATACTCTTACAACACCCAGATTGAGATTACAACTCGTGATCTCGAAACAACAAGGCAGGAGCCCAAAGAGAGTTTCTCAGATTTCGTGACCCGGTGGAGGGCGGAGGCCTTCGATGATGACTTCAAGGCCCACCGATAAGGACCAGATTCGGATGATTGTGTGCAATCTCCAGCCAAAATTGATACAGAAGATGATTGTACTCCCTTTCCCACTTTTTCAGATCTGCACGAGATGGGGGTACAAATTGAAGATGCAATGAAACAGGGTCTGATTGACCAAGATAGGGAGCAACCTTGGAGAACTTTTAATCGCAACAACAATGCGGGCCCGAGTGGCGCTGCAACTACAAGAACTTCGGAGGTGAACATGGTCGCCACCATTTCCCCTCCCCCACCAAGACCTATGGCAGCCACGCCTTTCTCCGGTGCATCCGGAAGTAATACGCAAACCACCAAATACCAACCCAGAGGCCAAAGAACCTTCACACCCCTATATATGCCCCTGTCCAAAGCCTTCGGGGGTATTAATTAGGAAAAAGCATTTGAAGCCCCTAGAGCCGAGGCCACTACCAAATCCACTCCCTCCCTCTCATGACCCAGCAAAATACTGCGCGTATCACCAACAACACGGTCATGACACCGACCGTTGTTTTAGGTTGCGTCACGAGATCCAGGATCTTATTGACAAACAGGTGATCGCGCCTCCCGACAAACCCAACGTCACAACAAATCCTCTCCCACCACATAACCAAGCCCCCCTCCTAACAGAATCAACTTTATCCAAACTGGGGTCGCATTTTACGATCCTAGCATCTATATCACCCCATCCCACCTACCTAAACCGGAGGTGTTCCTTCCCGACTGCACCGACTCTTTGTGCATGTTGGACATCTCCACAACCCAACCCGGGTCAATGGTGGTGACTGGCAAAGATAGAACAGAGGAGAATGCGGAGGAGGATGGAATGGTTGAGTCAGGGTTTGAGCAGTCTGGGGATTTTGCTAGGGACGCCTACGATCCAAGTGAGTATATCCTGTCAGTGGGCCAGTCTGAGCCAAGTGTAGAATTGCCAAAAAGAGCAGAATTGTGTGTGATCCGGGGAGATAGATTTGAGCAGGGGACAAATGATTTGACGGCTGTGGAGGAGGACTTTGCCAACCTCCAATTTTTCAATGACCAGAATCCAGGGGACACGGCAGTCAACTGGTTCGATTATGAGGAATCGACAGAGGCCACTGGATAGCTCGATGATCAACCGGATGTGGTGGAAGAACTCCAATCTAAACAGAGCCCAGCAGGGGCAGGAATATTAGCTGTGGCCGGAAGGGCCGAAAGTCAGAATGCATTGCCGGAGAGCGCCGGTACGAAGAATTTCGCTCAGAACAGGGGCATTGTGG
The DNA here is from genome assembly GCA_030407325.1 of Camellia japonica. NCBI lineage: Eukaryota > Viridiplantae > Streptophyta > Magnoliopsida > Ericales > Theaceae > Camellia > Camellia japonica. The sequence continues at coordinate 30,596 of JAPPVO010008088.1, forward strand.
ATGCAGAGAAAGATGAACAACGAACTGCGCTAACGCAGGCAGAACAAGAAAAGATTTGGGATTATGAGAGGATCCGGAAAGCCAAAGCCCATGAAGGGATTGAAAGTGCTGCGAGCATGTGGGCTGAAAGTACTGCGGGTATAATCACGCCGGAGCCAGACAGATGTTTGTTGGCTGCTCACGGGATGTGGTGGGAAGACGATGATTTATGTCTTGCCCACACAGACGAGGATTGGGGAAGCAATCAACCAGATGACACCTGGTATCTCGATGAAGTTGATCACATGACAAGAAGCGGGCGGTATTTCAAGCCCTCGCACCTGGACCAGCCAGAGGCATCTGGGAAAGATAAAGAAGCGGAGAAACAAAAGGAGAAACAGCTTGAAGAGGAGGCTGTGCTCAAGCAGCTGAAGAAGATACAAGCAGACATCTCCATCTGGGGACTGCTTATGGCGTCACGAGTGCACAGATAGGCTGTCCTATCTGCTATGGACAAGGCTAAACTTTCTATAGATACCACACCAGAGCAGCTGGTTGGACTGGTCTTTCTCGGAGGAGGTTCCCCGATGTTAACCTTTTCAGACAAAGAATTGCCGCCTGAGGGCCAAATCATAACAAACCCCTCTACATCTCCGTGGAATGTAGAGACAAGTGGGTGCCAGTAGTTCTTGTCGACACGGGATCCGCCATTAATGTGTGCCCGTCACGGACAGCATATGCAATCGGGTTAAAGCCCGCGGACTTCGTGCCAACTACTCAAGTGATCAGAGCCTATGATAACACCAGTAGGGAGGTGATGGGGACTGTCAAAATTCAGACCCAGGTTGGTCCAGGACAACACAACATTGAATTCCATGTCTTGGACGTTCCTGCAACCTTTAACCTACTCTTGGGGCGGCCGTGGTTGCACCAAGTAAAGGCAGTCTCTTCCACTCTACATCAGATGGTGAAATACCCCTATGGAAAGGGAGTAGCCATCGTTTTCGGGAATTCATCAATCCATCCACCTCCGGAGGTATCTACGCCAGTCCTAGAAATTGAGCACGGCATGAAGGACGTGTTTTTGTCAGGTTTTACCTTAGCCGAGGCTAGAGTGGTGCAGAATATCATGGCTGTTAATGAGGGAGTGTACGTCAGTGCCCAATCTGTATACCTCATGAACAAGCTACAACACATCCCCGGGATGGGATTAGGAAGGAGCGGCCGGAAGGGCGTCGCAGCATTGGCCGAAGTGCCACACAACCCTCATACCTTTGGCTTGGGTTATCTGCCCACCAAAGAGGATTGGATGCGAAAGGGGAAGGAAATGGCTGAGAGAGCCAAAGCGAAGAAAGCGGGGAAGCCTTTTGACTTAAGGCACAGGCCCATTCAGGGTACCCTGAACGGACGTTTCGTCCGGGAGGGGGAAGACTTTCCATTCTGTGGCTTCCCCGAGCCATGGCTGAACGCGGAGAAGAAGCACGTGCCAGGCTTCGAGATTTTCTTTGATCTACAATTACCAGGGGATGACGTTGCCGAAGAGCAGACAGACCCATCAGCTGAGGTTGAGCAGTGTAAAGCAGGGGACGCCGAAGGCGCTGAAATTGAAATGGGGGTAGCACTGGCAAGTCTACTCTCAGATCCTCCGATCGACCATAAGTGCTTGGGGGATAACTTCTCGATTTCCATGATTGGGGACGAAATGGCTGTGGGCCTATCAGCAGCTATTTTGGATGCATCTATCGCACCCTCTCTTACTTGGCAATACGAAGAGGGATTTTTGTCTAGCAGCACCGGGTCAGGTAGTGAGCCGGAATCTGATTCCACCGAGTCTTGTGAGTCGGAATCAGGTTCCAGCTCGACTGAGTCTGAGTCTGGTAATCCTGGGAATGATAACCCGGATGCCACAGTTCTGTCCTGGTCGTCTTTTTCTTTCTCATTTGAGTCTGTTGTAACCGAGAATTCGGACGATTTGGAAGTGCTTAATGAGAATCAAGTAACTGTGGTTTCTGAGTACTTTTCTGTGCCCTTGATTTATTGCGTTAACTCAGACTTTCAAAACTTTGATGAAAACGACGAGGACAAAATTCCTCCAGTTTTGCAACGATTAATTGAACAAGAGCAGGAGAGGTTTGTCAAACCCTTAATGGATGAAATCACTACCGTGAATATTGGTATTGAGGAGGACCCGCGGCTGGTCCAGATCGGGTCCACGTTGTCTTCGGAGGAACGCGAGCGCTTAGTCGCTTTATTAAAAGATTTCAAAGATGTTTTCGCGTGGTCCTACGAAGACATGCCTGGAATCGATCCTGAGATTGTACAGCATCGGATTCCCCTTGACCCCGAGGCCCGACTCGTCAAACAGAAACTCAGGAGGATCCGCCCGGATTGGGCTCTCAAGATTAAAGAAGAGGTCACCAAGAAAATCGACGCAGGCTTCCTGCTGGTATCCGAGTACCCGACTTGGTTGGCCAACATTGTTCCAGTGCCGAAGAAGGATGGCAGGATCCGAGTATGCGTGGATTTCAGGGATTTGAACAGAGCCAGTCCGAAGGACGACTTTCCCTTGCCGCATATTGATGAGTTAGTGGACTTCACAGCGGGGCATGCTTTGCTCTCATTCATGGATGGCTTCTCAGGATACAACCAGATAGTGATGGCACCCGAAGACCGGGAAAAGACTGCATTCACCACCCCGTGGGGGACATACTGCTACAGAGTAATGCCGTTTGGGTTGAAAAACGCTGGAGCTACTTATCAACGGGCCGCGACCACAATATTACACGACATGATCCACAAAGAGGTTGAGGTGTATGTGGACGACATGATTATCAAGTCCAAAGAAAGAGAGGGCCACTACATCGCCTTGCAAAAGTTCTTCCAAAGGATCAGAGAATTTCGGTTGCGGCTGAATCCTCAGAAATGTACGTTCGGTGTTACAGCGGGAAAAATGCTCGGGTTTCTGATCACACAGAGAGGTATCGAAGTCGACCCTTCCAAAATCAAGGCCATCCTAGAAATGCCCCCACCAAGGACTGAAAAGGAGGTGCGAGGCTTTCTGGGTAAAGTGCAATTCATAAGACGGTTTATCTCAAAATTAACCTTGACTTGTGAACCACTTTTTGGTCTCCTGAAGAAAGGCAAGAAATTCCAATGGGACTGTAGACGTCCCTGAATGCCCCGGGAGGGTTAATCCCGTTCCGTTCGTATTGGGGTCACTACAGTTCAAGGACTCAAATGTCACGGTTTTTAATCTTGAACCAAAGAGTCCAAATTCGGCAAATCGATTTTGAAAACAGATTTTTTTGAAAAGAAGTGCCAAACATGGACTGCTTTGCCAGATACAGAGTCGCCACCTAAATGTTTTTTTAATGGGAAATTTAGGAAACCCTGACTCGGTGCCAAAGGCCACGTGTCCGTCATCACCAAAGTTGCCTCGGCTCGGGAACTTGGGTACGATTGGGGAAGGTCACTTCGTGAGCACCCCCGCTCGCCCGGTCAAAGACCGGCCTCTACTAACCATGATATCTATTTTTGAAAACATTGTGTGTTCTTATTCCGGTTATTAGCCTAGGTTACTATGTGATGCGCACAGCATACAAGTATAGACTGAGTCCCCTGAATTGGAACAAAACACTTCATGTTTGTTTGTGAAAATGGTTTGCTACTCGCAAGTAGGCTTAAAATGCGGATTTTGCCACCCTCGGGTGGGCTTAGAAAATATGGTTTGCCACTATCTAGTGGGCTTAAAACTCACAGTTGATGATTTGTTCCAATCTAAACAACCCAACCTTCACCCACAGGCATTCAGGCAGTTATATCACATAAGCAATTAGCCTCATGGTAAGCATGCTATTCATGGCAGTCACTCACACGCATGCAAGGATGCTAAAGCATAAAACTCACCGAGTACTCCAAGCCAAAACAGAAGCTCATTAGAAATCATGCATGATCCTAGATACACAGAATTGCCTAATGCAACACATGCAAAGATGCAAACTATAGCAGGCTCGGCTATTCTAAAGATGGCATATGAAATGCTACAGCTAACATGTATTCAACTTGGAATTGAAATACAAATGCAGTTAGTATGATGCGCCGAGCCCGGTGCGTGCAAGACAGATGAATGAATGCAAACATGCTATCATACTGTATGCTAATTGAAACATGCCCTAATCTAACCATCATAAACAGGTAAATAAAAGGGAAGAAAGACGTGGGGTTGGAAGACATACATCACACTCACCCACACTTATTACAATTTTGCCCTCGCACGGAGGGTCCGAATAAATATACAGTCCCGAATAAAAGAATAGTACAGTCCCAATAATACAGTCCAAATAATGTACAAATTCCTAATTAATTAACAAATTAACTAAGAAAGCTGTAAAACTGGCATGCAAGCCAGGGACTGCCTTGATTCCGCTCCGAGTGATGAATGATGCATGTTTAGGCTGCCTTGCGCGGAAATCCACTGGGATGCCCCAATTAGCCTCTGTTTGCACCTGTTCTTGAAATGCATGCCAAGCCTCGGAAGACTGCTGATTCTTGATGTTGCTGCAACAGAGAGCAGGAAAGGGTCATGGCAATGTATTTTCACAAATGTATGCATGCCTCGATCCTTGTGCCACCAATCACGCATCTCGATGCATGATGGCCGAGGAGTCGATTTGCACAATTCAATATGGAATGAATGCACATGAAAACACAACAAAACCTAACTCCATCATGGATGATCCAGAGTATCGGTGACTAGGGAATTGAGACACGTTCCGTCGCTCGGAGTACGGAACGTACCTCGTTTCCCGTGCCCGGGCTAACTCCTATCCCGAACACGATGCAATATGCATGATATGCATGACATGCAACTAAGATACATCCTAACATGCAATATGCTATGAAATGGCATACACGATGTATGAGATAATATGGCATACACAATGCTATGGAATGAGATGGCATACGCAATGCATAATGGACTTACACTAACATGAGTGGACCTCAACCACACTCACACAAGAGGCCATCAGGATGAAAATGAGACAACTCGAGATGCGTGCACGCGTGCACGCAAACCGAGGACCGAACCTACGGCATGGAATGCCACTCTAACAAGACATGGCAAAACACAAAAAAAGGCATACTATCATGCAAAAATCAGAGGTAAAATGAGATGCAAAACAGCCCTGAAACCCGGTAAAATAAAACCCGATGCATTGAACGAGTCCCGAAACACGGGTTTTGGCGCATGAAATGGCCTATAACTATACAATGCATACATAATTTGAATATGAAATGAAAATACAGAAGCAAGGCAGCCCCGAGACAAGAATTTTTACAGTTTAAAGCATGGCCAAACAGTGAGCACAAGTGGGACTAAATTAGCATACAAAAATGGCTCCGCAAGGGAGGTAATGAAGCAAGTTACAAATTCTGGCCCCAAACAGAGAAGGGGCCTTCTAAAATATTAAAGAGGGGCCAAAAATATGATGTATTACAGTTTATGACAAACTCCAAAAACAGATACAAGTATGCTCAAAATGCTATGCAAGAAATAGGCCAACAAAGGGGCAAAGAAGCAAGTGGTGCATGGAGGACTCAAACAAGTGAGGGCCCTTCAACAATGTTTAATAGGGGCCCAAAATAAGGCTTTTTACAGTTTAGCACCAGCCCCAAAACAGTATACAAATAGGCTCAAAACATCATGCAAAAATGAGGCCAACGAAAGGGCTATAACATGAAGTATACCAAGGGTGTCTCAAACAGCCATATACCCTTAATGAAACATGAATAGGGGGTCAAAATAATCCTCTTTTCAGTTCGGACCAAGGTCCAAAAACAGAAGCTTAATAAGCTAATAAATCATGCAAAAATGGGGACCAAAGAGGGGTTCAATAGCAAGTGACACATGGAGGTCCCAAACAGTGGTGAGCCCTTCTTCAATGTTGAAGAGGGGCTCAAAATAGGCCTATCTACAGTTTACCTCATGCTCCAAAACAGATTACACATAGGCCAAAAATACTTATGCAAGATAATGGCATACAAAGGGATATTGAAGCAAGTGTAAAATGCGGGTCCCAAACAGGGTAAGACCCTTAATGAAACAGAAAAATGAGCTCAAAAAAATGACATTTCCAGTTATGGCCGGAGCTCAAAACAGTAAGCAAAGAGGGCTAAGAAATGGTGCAAAAATGAGCTAGAAAAGGGGGAAATGGTGCTTACCCTTGAAGACTAAGCCTTTGCTACCTCTTGGACCAAGAAAAGCTGCCTCCTAGCCTCTGAGAAGACCTCCAAGCTGCTGGAAATGGAAGTGGTAGTGTAGTGCTAGGTGGTGGTGTGAAAAAGGGGTAGAACTTGGATGTTTTGAGCTTGGAAGTGGGAGATGAATGGAGGTATGTATGCAAGGCTTCAAGACAATTTTTCCAACCTCTAAACCAGGCTTGGGAGGCTGGTTATATTGGCCAAAGAGGGGGAGAAAAGGAGGGAAAAATGGGGGGAAAAACAAGCCAAGTTTTCCCCCAAAAAGTTCCCCTCCCGGATACAGATTTTGGGGGGAAAAAAAGTATACAGTTATAATGTACTCACCCTGAGGAGCAAGGCCGGCCAGGTTTTGGAGCTGCAGGTGGCCGGCCGGCCACCCCCCATGGCCGGCCGGCCAGGGGTCAAAAAGGCCAAGGTGAATTAATGGCCGGCCACCACAAATTGGTGTCCTCCCAGATGCCCTCAACACAGCCCTGTGGTCCAAAATTGGAGGAAGTGAAACAGGAGTGAGAACAAGCCATTTTTCAAAGGGGTTCAAAAGGTTCAAGTGGAATTACTGGCCGGCCATGTGATATTTGTGTCCTCCCAGGTGTGTACAACACAAATATGGGGTTTAGGGTTGAGGAAAGTGGCCCTAGGGTGGTCAACATTGACTTTGAAGTGAGAAAAACGGGCGTCGGAGGGCGATGAAGGAATATAACTGGTTGCTGAAACAATTGCTAGCCTCCCACCCTTCTATGACCTTCATGGTGATGAAACAGAGGTCCCTGCCAAAAATGAACGAAAACCGATACAAAATGAAGGTTCGGGGCCGAAACGCGCAGTCCGAGCCCCGAAAACTGACTGTTAAGCACCGGGAGTGGTATTCGACCACGAAGTTGGTCTCTCTCACCTCAGTGTCCCTTAAAAGGGAGTAAACAAGATGTATGCCAAAAATCGGGGCAAACGGAGGTGGTTAGGCGGTCCCGAACCGAGGCACACAGCCTGACAGCTCCGAAAATCGAGAACCGGGCTCCGAAATGGCCAAAATGGCCTACGACCACAAAAAGTAGCCCACGGCCACTGAGAGATGATCTAGGAGACCTCTCCCTCCCTTTGGAAGAGAAACAGAGAAAATCAAGTCTGGTTCGCAAACCGAGGCAAGGCACAGAAGAGGGTTTGGAAGTCCGGAGGCAAGGCTCACGGCCGAGACTCTGAGACTTCTGAACGAGCACAATATGCAACATCACCGAGCGCTCAATCGGTGACGTCTGAGTCTTAAGGTCGGTCAAAAATGGGGTGTCTACAGGGACGGCCGATGCCAAGCTGCTTTTGAACAAATCAAGGAATACTTACAGAACCCGCCCGTGTTGTCACCACCAGAGCCGGGGAAACCGTTGTTATTGTACCTTTCAGTGACTGAGACTACAATAGGCTGTATGCTCGCACAAGAATCAGAGGACAAAGTAGAGAAAGCCATCTACTATCTGAGCAAGAAGATGCTAGAGTATGAGACTCGCTATACACCACTGGAGAAGGCTTGCTTAGCTTTGGTATGGGCTACCAGGAAGCTGCGGCACTACCTGTTAGCTCACTCCGTAATGCTGGTTTCATGACTTGATCCCATCAAATATCTTTTCGAGAAATCAGCACTTATGGGTAGGCTAGCTTGTTGGTTGCTGTTGCTCTCCGAATTTGATCTAAAATATGTAACACGCAAGTCAGTCAAGGGAAGAGCAGTAGCAGAATTCTTAGCCGACCATCCAGTGGAAGGGGGTGAAGCAGTCGAGTACCTATTCCCAGATGAAGCTATTTTGCACATCGACGATGAAGCTTGGACGATGTACTTTGACGGAGCATCCAATCAATACGGGTATGGGATAGGAGTGTTGTTGATAGCACCCGACAATTCCTGTATCCCTCTAGCCTTCAAACTCCGGTTCAAAGTCTCGAACAACGAAGCAGAATATGAGGCATGCATCGCCGGTCTAGAAGCAGCCCTAGAACTAGGGGCAAGACGGTTGGACGTCATCGGGGACTCGAACCTTGTTGTGTCTCAAGCAAAAGGAGACTGGAAAGTCAAAGAAGAGAAGATGATGATGTATCACCAAACCTTGGACTTGTTAATTCCTCGGTTTGAGAAGCTAAGCTTTACTCATCTACTAAGAGAGAACAACAGGTTCGCAGATTCTTTAGCAACTCTATCTTCCATGATAGACATCCCAATTGGAGTCCGGATGCGTCCAGTCATCATTGACCAGAAATTTGCACCAGCCTACGAGTCGATTGCTGCCATAGATGAAGTTCAGGATGAAAACCCCTGGTATTACGACATTTGGAATTTCCTGGAGAAGGAAGCATATCCGCCGAGGGTGAATGCCAAGGATAAGAGGGCAATCAGAAGAATGGCCGTTCAGTTCATCATCTGTGGGTAAGCTGTATAAAAGGGGTCATCTCGGAATGCATAAGCTGTGTGTCGATGCCGAAGAATCAAAGCGTCTAATGGAGGCCATCTATGGAGGGGAATGGTGCGCACATAATGAGTAATGCTGGCACGAAAGATCCTCAGACAGGGTTACTACTGGTCCACCATGGAGGAGGACTGTATCGGTTTTGTTCGGCGATGCCACAAATGTCAAATTCATGCAAATCGCATGAACATTCCGCCGTCAAAGCTGTACAATATGACTTCGCCATGGCCATTTTCAGTCTAGGGAATTGATGTGATCGGGGCTGTCACTCCGAAGGGGTCGAATGGGCATGAGTTCATCCTGGTCGCGATAGATTACTTCACGAAGTGGGTCGAGGCCCAGTCTTATGCGGTGTTGAAGGCTTCGCATGTTGCAAAGTTTATCAGAAACAACATCATCTGTCGTTACGGAGTCCCAAACGAGATAATTTCAGATAACGGTTCCCACTTCAAGAAGGAAGTGATTGACTTGTTGGAAAAATACAACGTGGCTTTTCATAAGTCATCTACCTATCGGCCGCAAACCAACAGAGTGGTTGAGGCCGCCAACAAGAATATCAAACACATATTGCAGAAGATGGTGGAAACCTACCGGGACTGGCCAGATAAGCTGCCGTTTGCTCTGTGGGTTATCGGACTTCAATCAGAACTTCTACCGGCGATCCGTATCTCTGGTTTATGGGATGGAGGCTGTTCTACCTATTGAGATTGAGGTTCCGTCATTACGAGTATTAGCTGAATGTCAAATAGCTGAAGCAGATTGGCAGTAGAGCAGGTTTGAGGAACTCATGCTCTTTGATGAGAGAAGACTGAAAGCACTGTACCACGTTCAAGGTATCAACGAAGAATTGCCCGGGCTTTCAACAAGAAAGTGAAGTCCAGGAATTTAAAGGATGGAGATTTGGTACTCAAGGATAACCGAGCTCCCATCCACGACCCAAGGGACAAGTTCAGACCTAATTGACTGGCCCCTACATCATTAAGTCTATCTGGTCAGGTGAGCTGTGGTTCTGATGGATCTAGATGGCTTGAGTTTTCGCAACCGATAAATATGGATAAGTTGAAGAAATATTACCCTTGAGAGGCTCGCTAGGCCGAAAACCCGAAAGGGCGACCTAGGCAAAACTCAGAGCACAAAAAATTTGAAATTATAAAAACTGAGCTCGCAAGGTTGAAAACCCGCAAAGGCGGCCTTGGCAAAAGTTAGAGTGTAAAAGGAGAGCAAAAATACTCGAGTGAACCTAAGCCTGAACTACGTAAGGCTTGATTCCCATCTTTGGGATACGTAGGCAACTTCACCCTAAAGTTCAGCCATAAACTTTTCCCCGATCAACTTTGTCCATTTTGATCATCTCAGTCATCTTTGTCCATCAGCATTCATCGTGATCTCCGGTGCAGTGCTTCTCAAACTAGGGGCAACTTTCCGTTGCTGTGCAGTGCTGAGGTACTATTCAGACTAGGGGCAACTTTCCAGTTGCTAGGATCTGGGGTTGTGCATCCCAGTGACAAATCTCAGGCGTGTCCAGTTCTGATCCATATCGAAAATGATTTTGAAAATTTTTAATAAAAGTTGACTTTGTTCAAAGTAATCTTTTTACAACCAAGACCATTTTTGGACCAAGCGGAAAATTTTCAGTACCACAACCTTCAATTTCATTGATTCAAATAAACAGAGTTCTCCTGCTCTTGCATACAATTGAAGTTGTTTTTTTATACATTCATAAAGAAAACTTGAAAAGTACTAGTAAA